>JAOEHY010035123.1:0-33753 GCA_025447955.1 Psilopsiagon aurifrons | reverse complement strand
CAGCCTTCTCTTCTCCAGGCTGAACAGCCCCAACTTTCTCATCCTATCTTCATACGGGAGGTGCTCCAGTCCCTGATTGTCCTCGTGGCCTCCTCTGGACTTGTTCCAACACTTCCATGTCATTTTATGTTGAGCACACCAGAACTACACACAATACTCCAAGTGAGGTCTCACGAAAGCAGAGTAGAGAGGCAGGATCACCTCCCTAGACCTGCTGGGCACGCTCCTTTGGATGCAGCCCAGGATAAGGTTTTCAGAAGCTTCCTAGAGCAGGATGGGCATCCTGACCACACGTGGTTATTACCAGTGGGGATATCTGCTAACTTGAGATGGGTTTGGACCAAGGAGGCAGGCTTTAGGGGAGAAGCTATGAGTGGGGGCAGGTAAGCCCACATCTGAACGGCTCAGTGCCTCACATCTTTCCCCGCTCCAAGGAAGGTTTCCCACGTGCCCAGGCACGTCTGTGTCAGGAGCAGAGAAATGCTTGGCAGGAAAAAGGGCAGCTTGGCAGCTCTGTTTCAAAGCTCTGGAAGAGTTAACCTCTTCACCTCTCCCCTGGCCATGCTGATCAACAGGCACTCAAACAGTGGGAGTCAAGACTTTTGGCTTGCATGGCTTATCCCTACCCTCAATTCTTGGCTCATAGGTAGCCTGAGGCAGCCTCCTCGTGCCTGTCCTCAAGGCTGTGTGGAGTGTCCCAGGCAGCTGCTGCAGAGAGTGCGAACAGCAGCAGGGATTGGGGAGCACAGATCATGGAACACGGGTCAGGGAGGGAGGTTGGGGACTGGAGGAGCTGCTGTGGCACCACACCATTCCCAACTCGTTCTCTGTGCTATCAGGGTTCCCTCCACCGGTTTCCTCAAGCCAAATGCTGCCCTGGGCATCCGTGCCTTGCAGACTGCTTGTGCTATGTACTGAAGGACATTCCACTTGCCAGAAGGATTCAGAGAAAATTTTATATACTGAGTAGCATTTGGGGGGGCATTCATGAAGGTTATTCCAAACCTCTGATGGAAGACTTGACAGAGCTAGCTGAGCATCCCCTCTTGGAGACTCAAGGACAGAGTTTGTAGCGGAACAGTGCCAGGTCCAGACTATTGGATTTTACTGGAGACACAGGTGAGAACCAGTTCTGGTGTCAAATCACCTCTGAAAGGGATTCAATAACCTCTCCTGTATCACTTCCCCTTAGTACGAGGGAGGATCTCATGGACCTTTGATTCTCTGCAAGAGGATGCCAGCCCTTTTTAGTGCAGGATAGGGATCAAAGCCAAAAGCCTGGAGCCCAGCTACGTTTGAAGGACAGGGTCAGGACATGTCCTTTGCCCCTGCCTTTCCTGGTGCTAGTGTATGTTGGTAAAGAGGGTTATACCCAGACGGGCCTCTGCAGGATGGGCTGAAGATGAGTCCTACGTCAGAGGACTCCCCACTGCATGTCTGGCACAAGGCCTCCAATGGGTAGAAGGATTTGTCTGCATGGTTCCCTCCCTCAGCTGTGTAACCTCTCTGAGCCTGTGAGCAGATGGCAGCTGAGAATGTGACACAGATCCCAGAAAATTAAGGGAACGCAAATATTTGTGATATTAGAAATAGCTACAAAAATACAGACAAATAAAAGCCATGATTAGGATTATAATAAAACAGTGCATTCCAGAGCTGCCGCTGTGTCTTAGCATGCTTGGGAAGCTGGCATCCCAGCCTCCCTCTTTCAGGGCTGAATTTCCCCAGAGGTTGGCTTCCAACTACATCCTTCTTGTGTCTATTGTCTGAGATGTCCAACACTATCCCTTGGGACGAAGGAGGAGGGATATGAAATGGAGACTTCAGAGGAACTGTGTCCATCCTTATCTGAGCTTGAGCATCCCTTCCTGTTTCATTCTGCTGTGTAAAGGCTCCCCCCTTTGGAGAGCAAACCTGATGAGACCTCCCAGCCAGGGCACAGTGGGCTAGGGTGTCTTGTTTGCAAGGGCTGCTGATTTCCACTCTGACTCACATTATTCTTCCTGGCTTTATCTGAAATAATTTTGTGTTTAAAGACCACTTTCATGGGATACTCATGAAGAAAAGGGCAGCTTGTTAGCTCTGTTTCAAAGCTCTGATAAACTCCTGGCCCCACCACACTGGTTGTGGACTTAAGCTGACTTGTTGCCACCACTGGAAATACAGTGGGCTTATGTAGACCAAGTGGTGAAACTGGGAAAAGGGGTCCTAAATTCACCAATTCAGGATACCAACAACATGCTTATTTATGTGGCCCAGGGATCTGTGTTGGCCAGGGGTCTGAATGAATTCTCACTGCATCCCTGTTGCTGACACCAGGTCACTGGTGGAAAGCTAATCTGCAAACAGGTTACCAAGATTTTCATAGCAGCACACACAGCTGGTGGAGCAGGTCACAGTGAGGGTGGCATGGACACAACAGCAGATGTCCTGGGCAGCACTGGAACCGGTGTGCTGGGAGCAACCCACTGCTACATCCCCATCTCATATGGACACTCTTCTGTAGGAGCTGGCACAGTTTTCTATAGCAGGTGACAAGTGCAATCACACACAAGGTGCTACAAGTGAAGGCTTCTTGTAAGGATGCATTGTAAGGATTAGAGGTGTTTATCTCCTTCTAGGGCACCAGATAGTGCAGTATGCACGCATCTGCCATGCACTGGGAATGGCTGTGCAGCAGCTAGATCTGTGTCCATCTTTGCATCACATTCCTGCTGGGAAGTTCTGGGCTTGCAGAATAGCATGGGAACATGGTTGAACTGTGTTTTTAAGGGTCTGTGTGCTGCAGTCTGGAGAAAGGTGCAAAAGGGATGAGATAGACAAGTACACAGCTGAGCACAGCCTCAGCTCAGCCCCAGCCACTGTCATGGAGATGATGGCCCCATCATGAGGGTCTGGGATGGACACTGATGCTTGACCAGATCAGTGATACCTGCAGTACAGGTGTTGTGAACGGGAAGCAACAGCAGTGGTGTAGGAGATGACAACTGTGTCATCAGGGCAAGGTCACTCTGGGCTAAATCTGTCTCTAAGGAACTCCATCGTTCATAGCTAGGCTGTTTTCTCCAAGCAGGAGCAGTCCCTGCTGCCAAGAGCTGGCTGTTCTCAGATGTCAACAGCCTTGGAGATGCTTGGAGATCAAGGTCAGGTTGGACAGAGCCTTGGGCAATGTGGTCTAGGGTGAGGCGTATCTGCCCATGGCAGAGGCTTGGAAATGGATGAGCTTATGTTCCTTTCCAACCCAAACCATTCTATGGTTCTATGTTGCTGCTGCTCCTCTAAATAATGTGAGGTGGTGTCTACTGGTTCTCTTGTGCTAAAACCTATGAGATGCTGAGCAACACCATAAACACGCAATTTTAACTAAAAACAAGTAGGAAGGTCAGCAGAAATAGTGATAATTTTCTTAGACCTTTCCATGATCCCTAAGATATTTAATGAAGACACAATTTTTATGTTGGGACAAACAGAAATGTCAAGGGAGAATAGGGAAAGAATGAATGGGAATGGTTGAAGGTGAGAAGCCATGTTATCTTCTCTGAGCAGATACTCAGATGTAACCATATGAGGCAGTTGGTTCCATTAACCAAGCAGTAGCAAACGTGTGCCAAAATTGGCTGTAGCATACATGGAAGAAAGTTGGGAAAAGCTTCTCATTAGTTCCTGAGGGGTATGAGAACTGCACTTCTCTGGCAAGATTTCCCCCAAACATTCTCTTGTCCATGCTGAAGTTCTAGCTGGCAGATACAGCCCTGCATTGCACATGATGAGCAGAAAGTAATGACTCCTGAGTGTTGCCAGTGTGTGCTGGTGTGCTAAACACTGATGTTTGAAGCCTCCTTTCCTTCTGTTGGGCTTCTAAACATTGTTCTACACATCTCTCTCTTTTCTGCACTGTTGGTGTTGCACTATTCTTTATTTAGTTGCTCCATATACAATCCGTAGTCAAAACACTTTGAAGCAATTGGGTTTCTTCCCTTCATTTCCTGGGAGGAACAAGGTCTTTGATTTCCTCCTCGTCCCAGCTCATGTCAAGATGTGGACTCCTTCACAAGCAGACAAAACCAAATCCCTTTCTTTCCTCCCAGGCTCCAGTACAGCTTTTTTTCTGGGACATTTGGTGTGCAGCCAAGAAGAGATGGGAACTGTCCACCACAGCAACCTCATGGCAGTGGTGCAGCCCTCTGCTTGCTGAAGGCAGTGACGGTATTCACCAGCAAGCAGAGAATCAAGTAGAGTTTTGGGAACTGCTTAGTTGAGTTTAACAGTTCTGCACTGCTTTTTGTCAGATCTTTCCACTGATCTCACTCCACTTTCTACATAATGCCATGGAACTGCCTTCCGGAGGACACCCTTTGCAGAGTCTTAAGACTATATTCTAACCCTGTCATGCAGAATGGGCAACTGTAGGGACCAGGAGGAAGAGAATATGGAGAAAGGCAAGTAAAAGGGGTTCACCATCCAGGACATGGAGGTGGGACTGAGGCAGGCAGTGGCAATGGGAAGGACTGTGGGAGATGTCTTCCATCTTGTGTCCCCGGAATCTGCTGCTGCCAGGAATGCGCATGCATCATTCCAGTCATGTCTACTGATTGCTACTTTCTTCACTATGGCAATGGTGAGAACTCCCAGCAAGTTTGTTGAGAGCTATCACTCTATGCTGGAACAGCTTGTCCCCCCAGCAAACCCAGCCTCCCGCAACAGAGCAGATGTGTTTGCCTTTCAGAGACATGAGTGAGTTTAATTGAGGGCAACTTTATATAATCCTCTTAACCAGCAGTTCTCCTTTGGAAAAAAAACAATTCCTTTCTGGAAACCACTGGAATTAAGCACATACTGCTCCAGTGAGGTACGAGCAGTGTGCGCTGCAGCATGGAGCAAGGTTTCCCTTGTTAGCATAGCAGTTTGCTCTCAGCACATACCAGCACAATGCAGCGATGAGACCCTGTCATCTCCACTGCCCTGCCTCTTTCCCTTGGCCCCATGCACCATCCAGAACAGGAGGAGTGTGTTGCTCTTGACAAGCTTTTTAGCATCCAGTTTAAAGACTGACTCGCTTTTCCTGGTCATTCCCCCCACTAGGGATTCACTTATCGCATTCTTTAGGTGGCATTTGTTTCACTTGCTTGCACCTTTGAGCTCACACATGCACTCACATCAGAGCTAGCAATAAGTAAAGCTGTTCCTTCCAAAACAGAAACTCATTCTTGTCAAGATTCCCATCTATAAATATCTCTGAAAAGGACAAGCAAGTTTAGCTTGGCAAGAAAATGTGGGTACCATGAGGAATGCCATTTTTCAGTGCTACCAGCATAGGCCCCACAATAGACGTATACCATGAACACACATGAGCTGCTCTGAACACATGCCTCTCCTTGTGCTTGCCCGTGTACTACAACCTGTAGAGTGACCGTGCCTCGTAAGCAGCAGCCTGTGGAAAGCTGCAGGGTGCTTCAGGCAAGAAAGAATGCCATCTGCAGTGGGGTAACAGCAACACAAGATGTTTGGATGTGAGCTGTGCAAGACCAGGACAAGGGACACCCCCTATCTGGAGGAATTTAGCATCTCAGTAAAAACCTTGTGGGAGAGGAAGCGGGCCAAGAAGTGACTTGCTGGAGAGGGACTTCCCTGGGCTGGCAATGACAAAGGCAGGCTCTCTGGCATCAGTGCCAACCTGTGCTCTATCTCCTAATCTACTTTCTCCAACTTGATGTGCACCCACCACCCCGTGAGGCCGGTGGCCCTACAGTCTCCAAACCACACGTCACCTCCTGGGATATCTCTTGCTCTCTCCTTGAGCAGTCCTTGCTTTTTCCATGGGACATTGCTCCACTGCTGGGAGAACCTGCTCTCCGCACACTGCTTCATCTCTTCCCTTCTGCCAAGAGGCAGTCCCACATCCTCTGAATTCTGCTGTCCATGGGCCATGCTCCCACCTCTGCACACATGAATGAGTGGATAGGTCTGACTGTTATGGCTGTGCTTGTATAGTGGAAGTGCCTGTTTGGGTGATGTAACTTCTACAGGCATGTGGATATCCCCCAGATCAGGTACCTTCTCAGTAAGACAGCAAAGAGTTTACCAAACATCACTTCTCCAAAGGGATAGCCACTTTCTCAAGTGTCTGCTCTGATGCTGCTGTGCCTCTGGAATACCCCAGGGATCAGCAAGCAGATTGCAAAGGACACTCTCATCCCCTGCACACCAGACACTAAACTGGGGTCTATAGTGGCAGAACAGCCCTTCGTTCCTGCTATCAGCTAGACCTCTCTTGGAAAGGACCCCATCTGTGATGGCTGTTGGGGCTGCTGATAGCAAGGTCCTTAGGTCAGACCATTTCTGAATAAAGCCCCCTATCTCAGCTCAAAATCCTTTCCCATTCCATGTTTTAAAGCAATGCCGGGAGGGCCTGAGCACTCTGGGCACATTTGGCTAATCTCTGTCTGTGGCTGGCTGCCCAAAGCGCGGCTGATACCTGTCAAAGCGATAGCAGGGGTGGCTTTCCAAAGAGGCCTCTCCTCGAAACCCTCCAAGGGGCATGGCAAGTAGGAGCCAGTCCTCAGCTGTTATCTCCTAGCCGTGATGAGAGGAACCTGAGGTGTGTGAAGGCGCCTTTATCTCTCCAAGTGACAAAATGCCTCAAGTAAATGAGCTACCGGCTTGGGCAAGGTCCCAGATGTGTTTGTGGGGCATGTTTTGAACTGTCTCAGTTCATGGAGCTCATGGAGGAGTGTTCTGTGCAGCCAGCACAACCCTCCTCACAGCCCATGGAGAACAGCAGGATGAGGGCACAGAGCAGACACCCAGACTGCCCATGGGAATCATCTAATAGCCATGGCAAAGAGAGCAGTCAAAGGAGGTGTCTCCCTCCATTGGACCTTGGTGAGGGAAAGATGGCACAGTCTTATCCAGAAGCACATCTATTGGGAACATGATGTGAGCTGTCACAAAGGTATTGGTCACCTGGGAAGATGTGGCTCCTTGGAAGGTGAGCCAGGTCCCCCTGGGCTGGAGGCCTCCATGCAGCATCGCTCTGGGTGTCACCAGGGAAACCCTCCCTTATTTCTTTTCAGGCCAAAACCTGCCTGCCGCTCCTTTCCCAAGCATGAAAACTAGCCAGGTGCCCCATCAGAGGGCAACAGCTCTCTAGTCAGAGATGTGGATGTTTGCTGTCCTGCTTACCATGTTACGCACTCCAAGGGTGATGATCATTATGCCTCAGAGCAATGTTATCGAGGGCAATGGGCAGTGCTGTACCAGCGCAGTCATTTCCCTCTTCCAGCTCTCTCCCAGCTGCTTCTCTCCTTCTCCCCTATGAGGGAAACTGGTGACCAGAGCCCCAGGGTCAGGGCACACTAGGAGCAGCAGGCGGCCCTGCCGTGTCCTGATTATGTCATTGGAAGCCAGAAAGAAAACCAGGTTTTTCACATTTTTTCCCCAAATGTCATTTCCATTAGGTCGTCTGTTTCAGCCAATTTGAGCTCTAAGAAGAATTCCCACCAAATTTTTACATCCACTATTTTAGGGAAGGGTTTAAAAAAGTGAAAGAGTTTGACTAATTTTAAATGCAGCTTTTCCTGAGGGATACTTAACAAAACATACAATGTCTAAAAACCTTTGCTGTTTCAAAGAGTTCAAAATAACATTCCAGAAGGGATCATTAGAAAAATGTTCCTTCACCGGTCCCATTCCCCCTGCTGGGCCAGGCCGCCTCCCTGTAATGCACCACATTTGGTTTCCATTTAGTTATCAAACCTACATTAGACTGAAATCTCGGAGTAAATGAAATCAAATGAACCTACCTCCTTTCATTTTCAGGATGTTTAAGGCATATTAAGGGAGCAGAGCCCATCTATTTTCATTCCTAATGGGGCTCCAGGTACTGGAGCTCACAAGCTCAGCACTCCAAACCCATGTGTTGGGGATGGGGCTGAGCATACCTTTGCTTTTCCTCATCCCACAACACCATGTTCTGCACCATTAGTCCCAGAGACAGTCCAAGAGAAAGGTTTTTGGGCTGTCCCTGACACCAACACTTCAATATGAAGGCTGCCACTTGCAGGGAATAGAGTAAATCTCATTTTACACTAATCCAAGGAGTCTGTGAAGCTCCCTCTGTAGCTTTTGTCTGGAAAATCTGGACCTGTTCAGAGACAGTTTATTAAAAGAGGCTGGAACAGGGTATTTCAATCACCCTACTTGGCAAACTGACAGAATTACCTGCGCTCAGCCCAAATTAAAACCACCAGATCACTTAACCTCTTCCTTATATAAAAAACTAAAAAGCTTTCCTCACTTGACCAAAAAGATGCGTTTTCTTTTTCCTGTTGTAATTCATCGTTTTTGTCATGGTCCCCTCACTCACAGTGTGATGCCCCCATCACATTCATGCACCAGTAAAAGCAGTCCTGATGATGGCAGGCATCTGAAAGTCATTTTACATTTGTATTGATCTGTGTGGTGGGGAGTGTTAGTGACAGTGCTGGATCTTTTGGAAGGAAGATCTATTTTGTCTGCTTTACTCCTTTAGTTGTCATAATATGGATACTCTTCAGATTACAACATTTAATTTTGAACTTGTTGGTTTGTTTTTAAAGAAATAAGTCAAGAGTTGCTGTACGTGTGTCAACATCTTCCCAAAGAGCATGTACTGAAATATTCACTATACAAGTAACCCCATACAATGACGACCTTCTTTTCATTATCAGCAGATGACATTTCTTGTTGTCAACAAAGATATTCCAGATTTATTGAAGCGTGGTGGGATATGTCTAGGTCCTGAACATACAAACAAAACTATAAATAGTTAGTGAAGAGATGAAAATACTCAGTCTAAAATGAATACAGAACCCAGGAATCCTTCCTTGCTCCCCAGTAGATTTAAGATTTCCAGATGTGCCAGGATGACCAGCTGGGGATTAGAGGTCTGAAGCTGCATGACAGGAAGCCCACTCTTCAGACAGAATAAGTTGGAATAAACATCCCACAGCACATCCTTTTCTCTACAGTTCTCCCTTACTCTAACAAGTAATTATGTATTTCATGAAAGAGACATCTTCCACTTCACTTTGTCCTGCAGATCACTGTCAGGCAGTTGCTTTTATTTCACTGTGACTTCAAATCCTTTTATCCCTTTGGGCTATATAGTCCTGCAGTCATCAGAACTGAACAGACTTGGATGTTACAGTGGAACAAGAACCTCACTGTCCTCATGACCTTCACATGATTATACTTGTGAGCTTGGTCAAGAAAACATGTCACATCTGGCAGCCTATGACATTTCCCCATAGAGTCCTCTGACTGTCCCTGGATGTTCTGTACAAAGCCTTGTCATACCTTAGATGTGAACATCCCCAACAGTTATTAGTATTATCCAAGCAAAAAGGCCCAGGGGTGCCATCCTGAGACCTTTTCCAAGGAGACCCAGATTCATTAGCAGAGTGACAGCATGCTATGTGGTACAAGACACTCTGGATTCATTGTACAGTGGCCAAACCTGGTGCATACTCCAGCAGAGCCTCACCATCCTACTGATATCTGGCACACAGGGCAGATTGATGGAGATGTGTTGTCCCTACAGCACTGCACAAGGCAAGTGGGATATTAGAGACAGAGCTAGGCATTTGAAGGAAGCCACTGTGGTCTGTTTTCAATGACCTGCCACCTATTCATCAAGCCCTTATCAACTTAAACCATTCCATTGCCACATAAAGACTCCTAATGTTGTCCTCTCCGTGCCAGGCCCCAAAAGGGACACTGACACTGTGTTAGATGACACAATTTAGGTTGTAACTGTACAGTAGATACTAAACATTACTGCCAGTGATCAGATCAGGCTGAACCACAACCAGGAACCCATCCCTCACATGTCCATAAGATGATATTTGTGATGCTGTCCCAGCTGACAAGGTACAAGTTGGCAACAGATCAATGTCTGAAGGTTTTGATAAGTCACATCCTAAGACTGGCAGATTTCATAGCTCTTTAATATATCTGCTCAGGTCTGGCTGGTGAGCTGGGGAGGGTTTAGAAGAGGACTGGGGTGAAGGTGAGAGCAGAGTGGAATAGTGGAATAGGGCTTGATCCAGTGCTTGTGAAATTGCTTTGTACCACTAGATTTTCCTGCATGCTTTCTAATGTCACTATTCAGAACTGTTTGCATCCCTGCCTCCCAGCATTCAGACCTGCTGTTTTCATACCATGCTGCTCCATTGCTCTCACTTCCCCAGGAGCCTCTTTGCCCCCACAAGCCTGTTTCCTCTACACTAGTCTTTCCGTGCTGACCAGTGATCAACTGTCCTCCCTGTCCTTTGGGCTTGGCCACGTCTCGTGGGATTCATCTCCTCTCACGTCAGTTATCTGAAAGGCAGATTCCAGTCCTAGCTGTCATCTGGGCTTCCTCTCTGCCTAATGGAAAGGGAGCCTTTGCTCCAACGACCAGCTCCTCCCAGTCTGAGCTCAGGGTGGAAGATAAGCAGAGCCGATGGCCATCTGCCAGCACCTGCTTTTCTCCTCTGCCTGTGCAGCAGACCTCAGAGCTGAGCTCTGCACCTCAGACAGCCGAACGGGAAGGATGGATGCAGCTTTCACACCACAGCAGCCATGCTGCTTACAGCAGGGCAGCCCCTGCTCACCCCAGGATGGCACAGGGAGGAATCACCCCTCCCAGCCAGCATGGGCCATGTGTGGGGTCCTCACAGTCTCTTCCTTCTCACCCAAGGATGTGAGGCTCTGACAAAGCCCTTAACACTTTCAAAGACACATGAAATTTTTTTTTTTTCTGAAAGGGGATTTGTGAGAATCTGTTGTAAAGAGTGAGGATGGGCACCTCCTTTGGGTTCTTTTCCCTCAGAATGGACAGGAAAAGGCTTTCTAGGGCAGTGTGTGGAATGATTTTGTTTCCAAATTTTCCTGCTTACACAGCAGCTCAGAGACCTGTCCAGATAATGTTCCCGTCCATTTACAAGCCAGCAGTAGAAAGCTTCCTATTACCACTGCTTTAATGCCTGCTCCTTGTAGAAGTATGAGCACAGGGACCTAGAGCTACCTGTTGAGCAGTACAGTGCTTCTCTGTTTCTAGCAGTGGGCTTATCTCTTACCATTTAGAAGAAACCAAACGTACACTTTAACGCTAAAAGGTTATACCTAACATTGACTTTCATTTTCATAATCTTTAAAATACATCCCATGTTTTTATCAAACTTGCCCCAATTTCTCTTTTTGCTTATTTGGGGTTTATTATCCTGGAAGAAGTTTTCTGGGAATTGTGTGTCCCCACTGCATCAAAGCCTTTGCTCAGATTGTTCATCTCCAAACCCGTGGTTTGCAAATCTTAGCACCTCCCTATCCCTCCCCAACTGGGAGGATTTCAAAGTCTCTGCTTCCTCGCCTGCTCGAGTAGCCTGAACTGATTGAAGCTGGAGGCTTGCTGTAAATAGGATTAACTCTCAGCTATCCTGGCTTCCCAACGCGGCTCCCAGTTCTGAATCAACAGTGGAAGAAGATGCATCAGATACCCTGAGTGGATCATAGAACCAACTGGGTTAGAAAACACCCTTAATCTCTTCCAGTCCAACCCTTACCCCAGCACTTCCAAGGCTGCCACTAACCCATGGCACTGAGGTCTCGTCTCCACTGTACGTGAACACTCACAGGGACCGTGACTGCAGCCCTGCCCTGGGCAGTTCCAATGCTGAGCACCCTCTGGAGAAGGAATTGTTCCTCAGCTCCATCTGAACCTGCTCTGGTGCAGCTTGAGGCCGTTTCCTCTTGTCCCATCCCTTGTTCCTTGGGAGCAGAGCCCACCCCTTCCTGCTCCATCCTCCTCTCCGGCAGTTGTAGGGAATGAAGGGCCATCAGGGAGTGATTCTGCAGCAGCAGCAGAGCTGCCCTGCGGAGGCTGCAGGGGGAACCGGTGCTCTCGGAAGCTGGCAGCTCCGGCTCAGGCTCTGATGCAGATGATGAACAGACTCGTGTGTGAAGGGAAAACTCCCTGCAGCTCCTCTGCTCACAGCAGTGCTCAAGCAGAGAACCAAGGTGCAAGACAGCAGCAGCCTGAAACCTTATAAATAAAGAGCATGGGCAGATCCCCACGAGCAGATCGAGCTGCTCCCAAAGGATGCCATGGCAGGGCCCACAGGGAGCCTGATAGCTCTGACAAACCCCAGCAGCTCTGCTGGGCACAGACCATGCCCTCACCGCCTCTCACATTGCTTTGGAGGAAGCAGAGCCCTGCAGAAGTCATAGATTCTCTGGTTTCAGCATTATTTCACGGTGGGAGAACTGGGCTGGAGAAGGTCCATGTGTGACAGAGCCGGGGTAAATGATGCCTGGGAGCTGGGGGCCTTCCAGGATGATCCTGAGGATGCGAGGGAGCTCAGAGGGCTGGGATGTGCTGGGCACTGGGACAAACGCCATCATTCACAGGCTCCTGCTCCACCCCAAACCACTGTGGCCACACTCATGTATTCCTGCCTCTGGGCTGATGGGATGCTGAGGAACTCTCCTACACATGGAGAAGATGCAGGCTTAGGTGTGAGGGGTAAGCAGTGACAGGACAGGCTGCTTGAAGCGTCTGTGGCAGGGCCAGCACTTCCATGAGGGCAAGGACCATTAGCCCAAGGAGATAGGGGAAAGGTCTTGTCCTGAGAGGCTCAGGTGGGATCAGTGTCAGTGCATCCACGTGCCTCAGGAGCTCATCTAAGCCCAGAGGTCACCTGGGTGAGGAGGGCTGACAGTATCACAGGCACAGTCCTCCAGGAATCTGACAGTGGGAGTGAAATTTGGGATCCATCTGCAACCTCTTCCATGGCCAAGGCAGGCAAGCAATGCCACAAGCTTCAGTGAAATGATGCATCTAATCCGCCTGAGTAATGCTAATGCAAGCCTCTTGATTAGTGTTTAGAAACCAGGCAAACAATTGATTTAAAATAATTGGTAAATTATGATTAAATAAAAACATTTATACAAAAGAGTTTGTCATTGATATGGTTAAATAAATATTTGTAGAAGTAACTTAGACTTGGCCCCGTGCCTGGGCGATGAGCTCTTTTGGGCTGGCTGTGGTTTCATTTTAATAAAGACCAGAAGGCATTCCAGAAATACATAATGCTCCCAGCCCATCTGATGTATATCTGGGGCTTTAGCTCTGCTTGCCACTAACCCGGGCCCAGCTTTGCTTCATATCACTCACTAGTGCCTGTCACCCCCCTCCGCAAAAACACCCTCCTTCCTTAGGGCTGAACCACAAAACAAGTGTCTGTGTCAAGGTAGTTTAATGGGCTGGAGGGAGGGATGTGGATGGAAACATTCAATTCACTGCCACTCTCCTACCTCCTCCGAACAGAGGTAGGGCTGGGCTGGCTGCTCTGTAGGGAAATCTCAAGCTTTGGAGCTGCTGCAGGGCTTACAACAATACAGCTCTTATCTGGCCCTGCTCCTGGGGGAAGACATCCAAGAGCTTCACAAAGGGGTTAGCCTCATTATGGCAGTTTAGAGATAAGGCAACCAAAAGGAGATGTGGCTTGCCCTAAGTCCCAATGCAGAGGGAACAGAAGAGTGGTCACCCCACGGGATGGGGCTCTGTGGAGCATCCACAGCTCTCGAGGTGCACTGCCCTGCTCCAGCACAGCCCCCTTGGCTCTGTTATCCTGAGGGATCCTGTGTCATCTGGATCCCATGTACTAACAGGACTTGTGCAGCCCCTCTGAACACCAGCGTCCTGCTGAGCATCCCTCTACAAGCGCCCAGTGAGCACAGGGTGAGGGTGGGACACAGCTCAGTCAAGCAGGTCAGCTGGGGGGCACGGGGGTGATGCTGGTGCTGCCATTGCTTCTTTCCCTTCATTTGCAGCCTGACACCACAGCTTGGAAGAACAAAATCCCCTTCCTGCCTACTATGCCCATCCAGCAAAGCACCCAGGGGTTTGCCATTACTGCACAATGTACCAGATCAGGCAGAGACTCACATGTCCCATGCTGCTCTCAATACTGGTCCCACAGAGGCTTGTAAAAGCCTGGCTGCTGGGAAACTTGCAGGGATACCACCCAGCCCCAGCCTTCCCCTATTCCTGTTTTGGTACAGATGCCTGAGCACCAATGCTGCCACAACACATGCTGGCCAGGCTGGGGCAGGGTGAGGATGGCCCAAAGCTGTACATTTTGCCTGGTGTTAAAAGCAGGAGAGCCAAGAGTCAGTGCACATAGCAACTGTCTCATTTGCCATGACATGACTTCAGGAACACAGAGTCAACCTGCAGCCTAGATAGTGCATAGAGCATGTCCACAGCTTTGTCTGAAATGTGAATCACAGAATCCCAGACTGGTTTGGGTTGGAAGGAACTTTAAAGCTCATCCAGTTTCAGCCCCTGCCACAGTCAGGGACACCTTCCACTGGAGCAAGTTGCTCCAAGCCCCATCCAACCTGGCCTTGAACACTACCAGAGATGGGGCAGCCACAGCTTCTTTGGGCACCCTGGTGTGCTTAGGCTCTGGGCTGGGGTGACCTGGCTGCTCAAGGGAGGAGGAGAAGCCTGAGGGATGCAGGAGGAAGCACATGGGCTGCCATAGGCTTGGTTTGCACCATGCCCAAGGCACTCGACAAAAGGAGGGACTAAGTCCCTGCTCTTTTGTCCCTGCAGTATTTGAGGTTCCCCCAGGCACTGCTGCCAGAGGAGCTCAACATCTGCAAGCACACTGCTTGTGGCCCAAGACATCAGAGCAGCCATGGGTACTAGAGAAGTCCCCTGAGTGAAGTACATCACCATTCTGCCATCCCTGCCCAGCTCCATTGGGAAACCATCCCCAAAACATCCTCTCCAGTGGACTAAAATAGAAATAGCCTGCCCAAGCTGTGAGACACAGAAATACATGGTCCTGTTCAGCATACTCCTCCTTCAGTGAAGCCTGCAGGAAATCAGTGAAGCCTGTCCCAACTCCTCCTCCCCAGAGGGACAAAAGCCTCCACCACCTGTGGGTCCACACCAGGGGCACACAGTGCTGCTGTGCTGCCCTCCTGCCAAATGCAGTGCCCTGACCTCGGTGTTCCCCACAGTCATGAGTCAGGAGGCAGCTCTTGGCATCTTCCAGCCCACTTCTGCTTCTGGACAGCATGGGCGAATTCCAGCCTGGCCCTTCCCCCTGCTCTGCATGGGCAGAAGAGGTCCCCTGAGCACAGCATGCTTGATTGGAGAGCTGAGCTCAAGCCAGGATCTCCATCACGAGCATTACCCCCCTGCCCCACTGACCTCCCACCACAGACCAAGCTGAGACTCAGCCTTTAACTCCTCCTTCACCCCCTCTGATCCACCCTACCCTGAAGCTTCTGCAGATGATGGAGTGACACAGGACAGGATGATGGGTCAGGAGTGAGCCCCCCAGTCAGCCTGCAGCAAGACGAGGTCAACTGCCCATGCATCCACCATCCTGGACCACATGGGAAGGGATGGGCAGGGAACACCGAACAGCCTCCAGCACAGTGCCAGGCCACAACAGCTCCCTGCATCCCTGCTCTGTAAACACAACAGGCAGAGTTTTACAATCAAATATTTATGCTAGCAAAAAAACGTTTTACATAATCTTTAAACAGCTCTGTCATCTCCCTGTGTTCATCCTCTGATCTCTCTGGTTTGAATTGGGATTGGAGAATTGAGCGTATTTACAAAGAAGTAAATATTATGATGAAAACATCAGGCAGTTTCATAGTAGCTTTAGTAAAGTGCAGAAGGATTTTTGTGTTCGTGTTGTCAATTGCATAATATCTCCTGGACCATCATAAATTAAGGGACCTCACTTGGATGCTCGCAGCACTGTGATAAATAGTTCACAGCTTGAATTCAAGCAAGGCCTGTCTGCTGTCAGAGCGGGAAGAGCTCATGACTTCTCCATCATAAATTCCTGCCCTCAAGTTCTGTGAGGAGATAGGAAGGTGACAGACAGTCACATGCCTGGCAGGCAGAGGCAAAATCAAGGTAAATGCCGCTGTGATGGCACTTAACCAAGGCCTGATGCAATCAGAAGGTAAAGATTAGATTGTGTTGGACCATCCATGCTCACAGTATCCTGACCAAAGAAATACCATGCTCTGGGCTAAGTCCTGAGCTAGGACCAAGATAGGGTCATTGTGAGCTGTTCCCCAGAGACCACCTCTGCTTCATGGTGACAGAGACACAACTGCTTTGCTAGCTCCAGCTCAGAAAAACTGTCCCAGGTTATGGAGAGGACTATCCTGTCTGTTTGCCTTGTGAGAGCCAGATGAGCTCTTTTCTGTGCAATTCACCCCCGAGCTGAGTCTCAGGCATGCAAAGAGAAGTTCATTTCTTTGAAGGTTCCTAAAGACTGTGACCAACAGCACTGCTGGAGCTCTGCTGGGGCAGTCTCAGAGCAGGAGGTTCATACCTGCCCTCACCTCAGATGGCTGCAGTGATCCATGTCTCCATCATCAATGGGCAGTTCACCTGGCCCATTGTAAAAGTCTCCATCAGGGAAAGATTGCTTCTTCCACTCTATCAAGGTGGTGACATCCTGGAAGTAGGTACCTTCAAAAGATGTCCAGAGCTTTTTGTGAGCTTTGGCTACCGGCTTCCCTGTAATGTGTCCCCTATCCTCAGTGTATCACAGCTGCATTGGTTACGGATGGAAGAATGCTCTCCTGAGTAACATGTTTGCAAAGGCAAATCTATCTCCAGCCTTTCTCCTCAGGAAAGGACTTCAGGAGTTATACCAGCATGGGGACATTCAGCACAGAGCTGTATCTCCCCATGGGACCTTCACCAGCACAAGCAGGCAGTAAATTCTCACTAGCCTACACATGGGATGGGGAGAGTCAGCATCATGAGTTCATTCCATCAGATTTGTCTTCCCCAAGCATGCTGTGGAGATCCAAAGAATAAGGTCATGGCAGGAAGGTTCTTCTCTAAATGGAGCTGTCAGGTGCTAGAGAGAAGAAGCCAAGGGCAAAGTGGGTTTATCCCTACAGGACAGGGCGGTCTGAGCAGATGTGACCAGCAGGATACCAGGTCTGGGGAAAATCTGCTTGCCTGGACTGCTGCAAACAGGCTACAAGACCTTTTCCTTGGCATCACATCCAACCCTCACTCTTGCAGTGAATTCATTCAGTTTGCTAAATTCAGTGGTTTGCTGGTAAACGTCCTCTGTGGCAGCATCACCACCAGCAGTAGCAGGAGCACACGGGCAGAACGGATGGCCCTCATGGTCCTCTGTGGTGCTGGATCTCCTGTGCAACAAGGAAGCAAAAGGCAAAGCAAAGGTTCTGCACACCCTCACCTGGCAGTCACCCTGAGGGGGTCTGAGACACTTCCATCTCCACAGCCCTCAGACCTGCTGGATCCTGGCCTTCTGAGGCACAGGCTCTCTGTCACACACTGACCCCGCCATGTCCCCAGAGGGACTGTACAGAAATGTCAGCTCATTTGGGTCTTTTTCCCACAGATGCAAAGCGACAGAGAAACAAACAATCTGCTTTAAAATAAATCAGAACCATAAACAATAGGGTGTGCTAGAGATTAGAGGGGACTGCTTCCTGGTGTCTGGTGAGCAACGCAGAGCTGATATCCTTATGGTTCTGGGCTGTGGCTTCTCAGTTCAAAGGAATTCCCTACCATGACTAATTTATTCTGGCATTTAAGGCTCACTCCTTTACTCACTGCAGTAAATACTGTCCTGTTTACAGCAGAGACACTGTAATGCATGGAAACAGGACAATGGGTAGCAAGACAGGTCTTCGCAGTCTTTGGTACCCGTGTTCCTGTTTCACCTTCCAGTGAAAGGTAGTAACTGGTGGTGATGCTTGTCCTTTCCAGAGCAGGACAGTGAATGTGGTGCAGCACAATACATGTCCAAGGCATGTGAGGGCTGGGCAGTGTGAACTCTGGAAACACATGAAGACCTTGTGGAAGGTTTTACTATTTCTGGGCTAAGGCAGACAGCCTCCAGGCAAATGGCTCCGTATCTGTGGTGTGATCTCAATGACTGTCCTCCTTGCCTCTAGTCTCATGTTTATGGGTGACAATTACCTCTGCTTCCTTTTCTTGAGGACATCAAGAATACACGTGGTCAGGGCTGACTCTCACATAATGACCAGCACAGGGAAACACCAGCTCTTTGAATTCAGCAGTTGAGTCATTTGTGGAGATGACTCGTCTCTCAGAGGTTACCTTCTAAGAAACAAGCTTGGACAGTGAACTGAGAGCTTGCAAGGCTTGGATACTGGTATTCCCAGGAGGATGAAAGGCAGAGGCAGAGACAAAGGGAAAGAGGAGTGGAGGGGAAAAGGGAGAGAGGGAGGGATGGAGGGAGAGAAGGAGAGAGAGGAGAAGAAAATCTTTCATCTCTTCTGCATTCTCAGCCTCTGCCAGCGCATGGCTTTACAGGGCTTAGTCTGTGGCTGTCCAGTTCTGGAGAGGGGAGAAAAGATTTCTAAGAGCAGGTCCTGGAATCAGCATCACGAGACATTGAATTTTCACCACCTCAGAAGCCTGGGATCAACTAATGGCAGGAACCTAAACAGGGCAGTGCTCATAGGGGTTGCTTCTCTCCCCTAAGCACCTGTGCAACTTACCTTAGCTTACTTACCTGGCTTGGTAAGGGAAGAGCATCACCCTCATTTGGGATAAACAACTGGCATGCTATCTAAACCAATCTCAAGGAGAGAGGAGCAGGCATTGCAAGCACCAGTAGAGGAGCAAGAGGTAGAAAGGATGGTGGCCAGTAACATCTCCAGGGCCAGTCGTATGCTGGGGTCTGTCCTTCCTATAAATGTGATTAAGGAGTTGTTGAAGTGATTGTAGAAGAAATTTGTCAAAAGAGTAAGAACAAATCTCTAGGACCTGGTAGTCCCAGAGGGCTGCAGAACTCTGCAATATGCAAAGGCATACGTCTGAGCTAAGCACAGAGTGAGACCCAACATCCCGTCTGCCATGGGTGGGAAGAGAGGTGAAACTGATGCTCATTTTTACAAAAGGCTCCAGTGAAGACCCAAGGAACTATAAATGAGGAAATGTTCATTCCAGTTTGCAAATATGTTGAATAGATTTAGCAGCTCTATGGAGGAATTCTATGTATGAGGGTTACTATGCCCACCCATTGCTGGGAGAAGTCTCCTTAGCAGAAACATTAGGGAAAAGCACTGGTGATTCAAAATGACCAAAGCAATTAGAAGTAAACCTTCTGCAAGCAGTTGCGGAATGCTCTCTCCATGGTGAATGCCTGAAAGGTGAAACATCAGATGAGATTCAACATCAGTACATGTAAATAATGCACGGAGCAGGGAAGAGAAATGACCAGTCCATGAATTGCCACAGCTGAGAGCCCAGCATTACAAATTACCCCTTAAGGAAGAGAAACCGGGGTCACTTCAGACTTGAGAAATGGCAATCCTGTGTTTAGTGACTGGCTGCCAGAGTGACCAGTACAGTGTCTTAAAGCCCATCGAGCTCCAACTCTTGCCACAGGGAGGGACACCTTCCATAGAGCAGTTGCTCCAAGCCCCGTCCAACCGGGCCTTGAACACTGCCAGGGATGGGGCAGCCACAGCTTCTCTGGGCACCCTGTGCCAGCGCCTCAGCACCCTCACAGGGAAGAACTTCTGCCTTACCTCCAACCTGAATTTCCTCTGTTTAAGTTTAATGGGCTCCACCTGCTGCTCTCTGGCCATCCTCCCCAGATGAGGCAGGCCACATACCAGTATCTTGAATGTGCTGGAATTTTACCTAACTGTTCACTTTTTCAGCTGTGCCTTTTGTAGCCCCTACCCCATCTAAAGAAATAAATTAAATAAATATAGTGATTCCTGGTTTATCTTACTGATCCTTGTTCACCTTTTCTACTCCCATTTCTTGTGTCTTCCTGATTTTGACTCATCTCAATCTCAATCATCTCAGTCCTTTGCTTCCTGCCTTGGAACAACTCTGAGCTCTCCCTGTACTTGTGTGGGACCATGTGAATCAATGTTGGTTCTTGTTTATTCACTGTTTAGGAGTACCTCCAGAGTGCTCTGAAGAATTATGGGACCTGGATAGAGCCTTTATCCATCTCACCTACCAATCATTTTAGTCCATGTTAGGGGGAAAAAAGTCCTTTGTCTTCATTTATCATTCAGGCAGGGAACACATCTCCATGAAAGAGGGAAGACTGCAATACTCAAGAGGATCCCAAAAGGCTCTTGCACTGTCTACATCCACCATGTCCTGTGACAACTCCTCTTCTGTGCAGAGATGTCAGCAGGGACAATGTGCTGGTGGCAGAGGTGATGGGAGAAGCCCATCCAGCAATACCCTGCAGCTGAGACCAGGTCTGTCCTGCCAATCTTCTCAAGCATTTGGTACCAGACCTGGAGCTCCTGTGCCCATCCACCACACATGCAGGTAGAGCTGAAGGGGAAGAGGGTCCAATCCAGGGGGGGATCAGCAGACAAGGTGCTGTGCACCTTGGGCAGCTCATTCAAGCCATCTCTGCTGATGACCTTTTACTGCCACAGGGGATCTACCCCCAAGCAGGACCACAATGTACAGCGTCTTCCTCGCACTCCACTCCTCTTCCACTGAACTCCTAAGACCGGAGATGGACTCTTGCAGACAGAAAAGGTCACAAACATGAACCATTCCAGCAGCAGCAAGAGGGGACTGAGAAAGCAGAGCTCATTCCCACAGGAAGAGGTAGCATTGGAGTGAAAAGGTCCTGGATGCTCTTCCTCTGGGCTGCTGGGTGATGTGAGCATTGTCGTGCCTGTTGTGGAACCAGAGAAACATCCATCACATCTGCAAATAGTCCGGAAGGGGTGGAGGGACAGACCAAGGGTGAGATCAGCACGAAGTGCTGTATGGCCAGAGCCTCCTCAGGCAGGTCCAGCTGATGCACAGTGGAGGAGACATTAGCAGGTTCCAAAGGGAGCAGGGAGACCTGAGCAGGCCTTTGGCCAGAGGTTAAGGAATATCCACTTCATCAGATGTAGCATGACCAGGAAATCACAGCCAGCCCAGGACAGGTAGAGGGCTCGGCTCAGGACATCATGGGCTACATGAGGACCCCCAGTGCTGATAACTGCTGGGGCACTTCTGGAATCGGAGCTTCTGGGACTACTAAGTTTCTAAGGTCTCTGGCGACATGGGCCATCTGAAATGGAAATCTGTCTGGAAGCAATCTGGAAGTCCTGAAATCGCTATCACCAAGCCAAAATATTTTAGCGGACTTCCCAAACCCACAGGATTAAAACCAAAAAAGCCACCACCAGCAGCAAACACACACAAAACCCCACACCCAAGCAAACATAAACCCCAACAAAACCCTGAACCAGGCCTGAGGCAGTTTTCAGGTGGGTGTTTATCATCTGGCAGGAATTTAGGCAGCTTTCCAGGTAAGACCCAAGTGTCAGGGAAGCTGAGACCTGTCCCTGACTTAGCTTAACTGCTGTTACTTACATTAGAAGGCAAAAGGTGCCAACAGTTCATCGCCTTCCACTTGCTTCAAGTGAACCAGACATGGGTTTGGGGAGGAGGAGCCTCACAGAATCTGTATCTCTTTACTTTGCACGTTTGCAAGAAGTTTTTTCTTTGAGAGAATATTTGGAAGGTGGGGAAGCATCTTCCATAGCAGATGCGTGCAGCACATGCCTGGCCCAGCCTTCCTGGACCACCATTCTCATCTGTAGTACAGGAAACATCAGGTGAAGGTTTAGCCCTGTCTCCTCTGTGTGGCGTTATCCTGAGTGTCTGTGTGTTTTATAGAATAGGAGGACATTTCTGAGTGCCTGCAGCACAGTCTACCTGAGCCCCAGTGTATGCGAGCATCTCAAGCAGAGCTTCCTACAGATACTCAAAAGCATTCTACAGATGCAGCCACATGTTAACAAAGGTGTACACTGAGCAGCATGGCCTTGGGCTCACCTTCCCGCAGGAGTGAAGCAGAGACAACATACCCTGAGAACCACTGTTCAGCTCCCCAGGACCCGTGCAGCCCTGGGTGCATTCTTCCTCTCTGGAGACATCCCAAATCCGCCTGGACATGTTGCTGTGTGCCCTGCTCTGGGTGGGCCTGCCTTGGCAGGGGGTTGCACTGGATGATCTCCAGAGGGTCCTTCAACCCAAACGATGCTGCGATTGTGTGATCAGCACCCAAACACTGCATCGATGGGCACCTTTGCTGAGCATCCATGTCCCCTGGCTCCCTGTCGGGATTGTCATCCAACACAGTACCCATGGAAGGACCTGCACCCAACCACCCAGGGCACTCGGCCTGACCCCAGCCCTTCCTTCATGTGAGGGACACTGCGATCTCTCCACGCTGCAAAGAGTTAAGCCCTCGCTGTGTTGATATTTCCAGCAGCTCCCAAAGCGGGGAGCGCCCTGATTGGCTGTGTAGGGGCGGTAGTAATTAGGATCAGATATCCAACTCCTGTCTTTGCTGAGACCCTTCCCGATAGTCGCTGCTCCCCGCTAGACGGTGACATCAGCCAGGACACCCGGCTGCTGGTAGGAAACTCCGAGCGGGAGGAGGCTCCCTCCAGCACCACGTTCAGTAGTTCAACACAGCACAGGGGGAGCAGTTGGTGCCTGTGGAGGGTCAGTGCTTGGATGGGACCAAATCCTGCAAAGCCACTTGCTGCTTCTTGCCAACCCGCTGTAAAAGCACCCCGAGAGGCCAGGAGAGCTGGATGAATCCTGAGCACCAGCAGTGGTCTGGTCGGCTTTTCCCTGGTGGAGGAAGTTAATGGTTTAAGTGAGGGGCGTCTGGAGCTGGTCCCCGAGTCACCATGACACTCCTGGGGTCTGAGCACTCCTTGCTGATTCGGAGCAAGTTCAGATCAGGTAGGGGAAACCTTGAGATTTCTCTTAAAACTTCTCTCTCCTGCAAGCCGTGCCCACAGCCTGGTCTGCGTTCAGTGTTTTGGAAGCAGCATGTGAGTAAAATACTCATGGGGTCGTAGAGCTGTCACGGCTTTGCTCTTACAGAGGCGATTCCACAAGTGGAGAAATGCTTCTTCCTTCCTCTCTGCTGCCTTTTCGTTGCTTTCTCTTTTTCTTGTTTTCCCCCTCTTCTTCCATTTACTTCTGTTTCTGTTTGTGGTTTATTCTGGTAAAACTGTGGCTCCCGGGTCTCCTGTCCTGGCCCTGCTGTGAAAGGATTAGGGCAGGGAGCCAAAAGGGCATCTGGGATAAACAAGGCACATAATGCTGCCTGTATACTCCAGGTGCTCATGTGGGTCTGTCTGTGAGAGCCGCAGTGGGATGGGCCCAACAGCCCCTCTGCCATGCAGGCAGCTGACTTTGGGCCATTAAGTTGTGACTAATTGGAGAAAAATGAATTTGAAGAAATGCGTCATTTTTAGAAGTAAAAATAACAAATGGAACATGAAAAGTATTTAAAGTGACATCATCAGAGAAATAAAACCAGAGCCACACAATTGATTGCCACTCTCAGAGGCTTTGCAAGCAAAACATGCCTCCGTCTCCTAAGTTAGGGGAAGCACCAGTACGGGGCTTCTTGGAGGACATTCGGCGTGAGTGAAGGTGAGTGAAGGTGAATTATGGGACGGTCACTTCTAAACCAGACCCTCTGCTGGATATTCATGCCTTTATTCACTGGCTTTATTTATAGTAAGTATGCCGGGTTTGTGAGCAGGTATCTTGGAATTGTAATGACCATAACATCCTGTAATATTAATGATCATGTCAAAGATTTGTTCTCAAGGGGATTTCTCTGACCTTCCCAGAGGTGAAGTGAATATAACCTGTGAGGATGTTCAGACAACCAAGCTGCATGTACCATACAGGATGCTGTAAAACCGGACAGGGCAGTCACGCTGGCATGTCACCCACACCATGTGTGTGTTTTTGCCTCCTTGTACGGTGTAGATAATGAAATGAGAGATTTATGATACTGATGGAAGACATGAGTGGTGTTATCGGGATCTCTTAGATAGCTGGGTGGTCAACTTAAACTTTGTTTTCTCAGCAAATACAAAGTTGGCAGTTGGTTGAAAACCCAAGAGTGTGTGTGCAAACACAAGTGTCCTAGTCTGGCTGAATTATACAGAACTTGGGTCCAGGGCTTTGGTGTGGTTTTCATATCGCTCTGATCTTACATTTCATTAGATTAAGTCATTCCTTAGATTTTGTTGGTATATTATGGTACATTGCTGCTCATTTGAAAAAGAATCTCAGTCTGTAACTATTCCTCCAGCAACTCCAAAGCAACACTGCCACCTTTCTGACGAGACGAGCATGAACTCTGTTACATGCCCCTGCATTCTTTCCAAATGAACCAGTATTGGTTTTAGGACTTGTTTCTGGTTTATTTGTAAGCTGGCTTTATGTTGGAACCAACAATGGGATCTCTAAACATGTTTTTCAAATGATTCTCCAGTAACAGTAAACTTTGCGGGTCTTCACGTCCATAAATTCTCGTGCCTTTCAGCATTTCTAGGGCACTCAATTTGTGGGGCATTCTTTACTTCATGACTTACTCCCACAGCTGCCATCCCTCACTGTTGCCTGGTGGCTTCCCATTCGACAAGATTTCTCTGCCTATTTACCTTGTTTGAGTGGGGGTTCCCAAAATCCCAAGTGAGGGTTTGGAATTCCCCACATTGCCTCCCTACTGCTGGGACTGCTGCAGGTAGTGTGGGATATGGCCACAGCACAACCCTGGCCACTGCAGTCTGTGAGACACGGGGCAACAGCAGGATGCAGAGGAATGCAAATAGATCAACAATGCTGCTTTCATAATGCTGCTGGGCTTTTCGTGACATGAGGAATAGAGGAGAAAAGCTAATGTCTAACAGTTGAAGTGTCCGAATCTCTTCTATGTAAAGTCTCTATGGGACAAAGTTTACTCTGGTGTCCCTGCTCCATGTGCACACTTCAGTAGCTGTAAAGCCCTGCAAGTATGGCAGAAGGTGCAGTGCTCTGATTTACTGCCCTCCATTCACTTGGAGGAGAGATGAACCCCTCAAACAACCCACTGCCCTGCCCCACACCCCCCTGCACGCCTCAGGGGCTGTGACACGCTACAGGACAGCAGCACAGGGAGCTGTGTAGCTTGCACAGAGCATGCAGAGGACAAGTCAGGAGTGACTCTGCAGTGACAAGCCCCAGGGATGCCTCATGATGTGCTCCTGCTTTGGAAAGCGTCCTGTGCCAGCAGGTATGAGGCTTTGCTTGCTCCCAGGTTTGGGAAGGATTATCTGTGCTCCATGACTCATGATGAGCCTGGATCCCTTTTGAAGGATTCCAGGCCAATGTTAATGAGGGCTGGAGTAAATCTTAGTAACTAAACTTTTCCTGTCTCTCCATGGCCTGTACACACTGAGCAGCTGAAAGACCTATGTGTGTGTCTGCTTCTAGAGTTCTATAACTTGCTTGTTGTTTCCTCATCCCAGAACCCCTTTAATATCTGTGGCACGCACAGGCAGAAAGGAGAGCAAGGATGTGGCAGCTAGAAGATGGTGGCATATAGATGTACCTCCGAGAGTGGCATAAGTGTCAGCTTTCCTGTCTCTTGCTTCCATCTGGAAGCTTTCATCAGTAACAAGAGCGAGCTTGTCCAAGAACGGTTCATTGGTGGAGGCAGCGGCTCTTTCACACAGTGCCCAGCAATGCTGCCTTGAATCCCACAGTGTTTTCTCCTGCTCTTCCCCCTCCAGTGGTCCACAGTGAAGGACCAGCATAGCCATGCAGTGTGGACACACAGTAGCTACCCCAGTGCAGGGCACCAGGAACCGCTCCAGAGGAGACAGATCAAATCACCGCCATGCTGCAGGCCTCCGGGTTCCCCCTCCCTTTCTCAAGGGTTTGTGTATGCATTTGTTTTATCTCTTTTTCCGAAGACAAATGCACTGATCTGAGGTCATCCTGACAAATTTTGCGGGAATGATCCTTCAAGCCTGCCATGCTGCCCCATGTGCTCCAATTGTCAATGGGATTGCACTAAATCAACTAGGACATCTACGGGCTGTTCCAGAAACATATTTAACTCTTCCCAGAGACAATAATTTATGTGCTCTCCTGCTTTGAATACAAACCAATTGTACTCCAGCAGCGAAGTATTGTCATCGGGCAGAGCAAACAAAGCTGGCAAATGCAGACTTAACCTTAGCTCTGACCTTTTCTGTCCAGAGATATGGAAAGAGAGTTTACAAGGCCAACATCTGCATAACATCAGTGGTAGTTCAGATAATTGGTGAGAAGTGAAATTTTAACACCCTAAATATGGCTCTGCATGGCTTGGCATGGGGTAATACCCAGGCCTAACTGTGGACACATGGTGTGAATTGCAGAGGAGACTTGCCTGGCTCTATGGAGGAGCAGGCTCATGCTTGCACACAGGGCTGGAATGAAGCAGAGTGAGGTGGGAGAGGATTTTATTCTGTCTGCCTTTGGTGGAGAGGGTGATTTGGACCCAAATCAGCAGGTTAATAAAGGCAGAAGAAAGGAGGACTTGGTGGGGTGTCAGGGCAGGCATTTTGGCAGAAGCTTTATTTTCATTTTCCTGGTGTTCAAAGATAAAAAGTGTGCATGTGTTTCCTCTCAGACCATGAACTTGTGTGGCTCACAACCAGAGTGTGTGTTCAAACCATGGCCTCTCTGTGACCGGTGACACTGTTGGATGGCTTTGTGAAGTTATTGTAAAACACATACTTAATGTAGAGCAGTTTGTGTCTGGTTTTGGTTTTCCAGCATCTTGTACCTTGGTGGCTTCATCTTATACCTTGGAGGTTCAGCTGACAGCCATATGCTTCTCTCTTGGTCAGGCATGCGTTAGAGCACAGACTGACATGTACCT
The DNA here is from genome assembly GCA_025447955.1 of Psilopsiagon aurifrons. Lineage (NCBI taxonomy): Eukaryota > Metazoa > Chordata > Aves > Psittaciformes > Psittacidae > Psilopsiagon > Psilopsiagon aurifrons. Next base: position 6,958 of record JAOEHY010035123.1, on the reverse strand, counting down.
CACTGTGCCTGAGCAGAAGGGTGTATGGGCTGCTCACAGGGATGCTAAAGGGGTGACCCCAAGGAGGGCTGATGACAGCCTCTTCTCAGGTCCATGATGAGACCGGGGTTGCATGTCATGATGAACAGAGAGGTGACTTTTCTTTAGTGGTGACATGTGCTCATTTGCTAGCCAGGCGTGGGCCTATGTCTCTTCCTATGAGAGATCAATGTCATCCACCTCAGGGTGACCCCACATTCACCCAAGTACAGCCCCCATGCCAGGAGCTTATGTCAGCCTGATGCTTCAGACTGAGCACTCCTGCTCCAGGCTGCCCTGCCTATTTGGACTTCCTGCTTTGAATACAAGATCCTGCTCCTGATGCAGCTGCAAGAAACAGCTACAGCCTGCAGAAGGCCACAAGCAGCATGCTTGCACCAAGCCAGCCCTGCTCCTGCCCTGCTGGAGCCTTGGGACAGTCAAGGGGTGCCACTTGCATCTCCCTCTGGGCAGCTTCTCTCCTCCTGACATGCTCAAACAAGAAAGCTTCAGACATCATCTATAAAGACATCCACAAAGCCAGCAGCAGCTCTGCCTTCCAAGGAAGGCTGGGTGCAAAACAGGCCATTTCCTGCAGCCAGTGCCTGAGCAGGGGAGAGCCACCAGGTTCCTCTGGCACACACCATGGCCATGGACAAACACGTGTCTCACATTTGCTCAGCTGCTGTTTGACAGGCAACAAAGCTGCTGCTGTTGAAAACAAGAGTCCGTCCTCCCCATCACCCCATTCCCAACTTGCTGCCAGCTCCTTCCTGGCCCCATCCTCTGGAGCACTGAGCTGCTCCTCAAAGCCCAGCAGGAATGAGCTGCTGGGGTGGCTGCAGAGAGGACAGTGACTTGTTGCTCTCTGTAAAACCGCTGAGTGCCATCAAGTTCATTGGCTTGGGTCAACCTGGTGCAATGTGGTGCTTCTGCTCATCCCCTTCACTACACAGCTCAGGAGCAGCACAAGATGCAGGGATGAGCATGCAACTGCACAACCATCATTTCTGGTAGCAGCAGTGACTTGCTTGTACAGCAATGGCACTGGAGTGAATGTGGTTCTAAATCAGAGCAAAAGTGCTGGAAGGGAGGAAACCAGCAGTTAATGGGATTTCACATAAAACCATCTAGGAGAGCTGGGAAGAGCTGAAGCAGTGAGGACTCTGCTCAGACACTCCCAGAGGGTCTGTTTGAGATAGGGACAGATGCTGGGATGGAAGTAAAGCAGCAGCAGCATGGATGCAGCTCCTCCTGGGTGGTTCGTCTCATTGAGCTGTGTGCTGAGAAAGCCTCTTGCACCCTCACAGTTCCAGGGAACATGGTCTGCTTGCCACACAAGTGTTGGTGGGAAGGCACAGCCCTGAGAACCTCCTTCTCAGACACAGACCATCACCAGCACAGGGTCAGGTCAGCCATGGCTTTGCCTTAGTCCTTAACCCTATGAGAAGAGCACCTCCCAGTAAAGCTGATTCTCCAAAGAGAGGATGGTGCTATGAGTGCTCCGGCAATGCCCCAGCATGGGGGGCACTCTGGTGGTGCAGGTAGGAACAGTCCTATCCTGACAGTGTGCTGAGCACAGGACTAAAAGTGCCCTACAGATAGAAGCAGAAGGCCAGGTCTGCCCATTCCTAGGGTGGAGGGAGGATTGGAACATGTCTTTTCCAGGGCATCATCAGGTCAGGCAAGGCACAAGCTGTCTCTTAGAATCACAGAATCAACTGTGTTGGAAAAGACCTTTAAGCTCATCAAGATGAGCTTCCTAAAGCTCTGGAGTGAACTCCCAGGGAGGAGGATTTAAGTCATGGGCAGTGCTCAGAGCCTGGGCCGCCAGAATGGCTGATGCTGGGAGGTCTCTGCACTGATAACAGCCCCATTGCACAGGCTGTTTCGGAAAGCTTGATCACAAAATGGTGCTAACACAGAAAAGAGGGGTATTTCTGACAAGAAAATCACTGCAATAGCTGTGACATGCTTCACATTGCCTAGGGAGGGATTTCTCACCATGGGGTACCAGAGGAAGGAGCAGGTTGCTGAAAGCAAGTCTGTCTCTGAGCTGATGGTGCCACAGTGTGACCAGTGTGCATGACTGCTCCCCAAGGGTACTTCTCCCCATCCAAGCTGGTGCAACAAGGATGCTGTGGGTGTGGGAACAACATTGCCTCATCAGTGCTCCATCCATCACTCTTCGGAACACAAATGTTCCTCTGAAGTGTCAGCAAAGCAGTTTCCTTGAAAAAATAAGAATAGTAAAAAAAAACCTTGACCCCATCCTCAAAGCGAGTCCCAGCAGCACTCAGAGCTCACACATGTAGCAAAGGAAGGGGACAGGAATGCACCTGGGGTCAGACACAGCTTCAACAGGTCTCAAGTCCTGTTCAAGAAGCAGCTACGTGGTGGTTGTTTGGATGGTACCAGGGGCTCCTCCAGCCCTGTTCTCAAGCATCATTGGTTGTAAGAGAAGAGTGCAAGCCTTGAGCTGGCATCCACCAAAACACAAGGTGCAGCACAGATTCAGGCTGCCAAGAGTAGTGGCTGCTTTACCTCTTGCTGCAGGGATGCTCAGTGTTATTGTCTGGCACTGTGCACAGCTGTTTCTTCAGATGGTTTGGAAGTTCATAGAGATGGTATGAGGGAGTCAAGGCGTGCATCCCACCACATAAGAAGGACCAGATATGGACGAGCATGCAACGGTTGAAATAACTGTTTCAACCATCAAGCTTAGGCTGCTCCCTTCCTAACGTCCTCTGTCAGCATGGCCTGTCCATAGCCACTCACCCATGGAAGAGCTTGGCTCTCACAGCCAGAACAGCTTGTGCCATTGCTGGGTCACAGCCTTTCTGCCTGTCAGCATGAAACACAACTCCGAAACCTTTTCTCTCTGCGCAAAATGATTATTAAATAACTCCATGTCCCCTCTGTGAGGGTCACTCCCTCTGTGAGTGCTCAGTGAAGGGCCCAAAGGAGAGGCTGTTAGCCAGGCTCCCCTGGATTGTGCACTGGTTGCTGGAAGGCAGTAGCACTGGAAAACCTGGGCTCCTGAGCGCTGCTCCTGGATCCAAGCACAGGGAGAGCCATGGCACTGAAACCTACACATGCTTTCTGCACTTCTTGCATTAACGCATATGCTGACTCTTACAGCCACCACAACTGAAGATCATCATCATTCTGAGCTATGGTTCAAGGGAATGCATAACTTCTCCTTTCTCTCTGAAAGAGGCCTGGCTGACAGCTCACTGCACGCACACAGACTTTACCAGGTACTGAAGGCTGCATGCTTCTCTCACAGCAAGAATCTATCCTTGGTGTCCTAAGAAGTGCTGGAATTTGACAGATCATGGTCCCATGTGAGGCCTTTACCAAACATTTGATCTGAATGTGAGCCATGGTTTGTGCAAGGGACATGTAAAGTCACAGGCAATGGCATCTAATTGGACCTTGTGCTTTGGGAACTCATCTGGAAGGGATTATTCTTCAGCTCCATCCACATCCCAGGGAAGCTCCACTGTAGACATGAGCTGTGGCAGAGCTCAGCAGGCTGCTCTTGAGGACTAAAAGGCTGTTCTTGCCCTTTTCCAATTCCAATAGCACCTCTCTACAGTCAGCTAAGGGGATGCAGCCTGAGGTGGTGCTGGGGAGCAGGGAATATGCATGCACTTGTATTGTGACCAATGATCAATAATGTCCTTGCAGCAAGCTGTACTGAGCTTCCAGTATAAAAATACAGAAGTGAGTTCTGTGTTTCATCTTGTGATAAAAGCGCCTGTCTTCCTGAACACAAATGTGCAAAAATAAAGGTGTAGAATATGATCCCACGTCAAAATACAGGGCTACCTGAGTGATGGGATGAACTGACTTGTCGTGGGCCAAGCAGAGGCAGGTAGCCTTGCACCAGGCAGGCTGCAGGTGTATGATGGGCTATCATTGCATGCTGTGCATGTTGAGAGGTGCTGCTTTGTCAGATGCTTCATCAGTGCTCTGTAGCTGAGCCCATGCTGCTAAGCCACACAGTGACCCTGAGCAGTGGTTCATTCCCATCTGTCACTGCATTGTTTCCAAAACCAAGTTATACTGGAGGCTGCAGGTCCTTGGAGCAGTGGGTTCATAGAGGGATGGTACTAATCTCTCCTCACCACATCATCTATATCCTCCTGGGAACAGTAACGCTGTCTGCATCCACTGCTGAGCCTTCCAGGGCTGGAAATATGCTGCCAGCCACTCAGGAGAGTGATGGAGTTGGACAACTCCACTTAACCCGCAGTGCTGGCATGAGGGAGAACCTCCCAGCTTCAGAGGTAAGAGCTGAGCAGTTACCTGAGCTGAAGCCATGGCCACCTGAGGCTGCCATCACCCATCACTGGTGGCGGGCAGGGATCAGTCTGCCCTAGGCACTAGGGAAGTGCCTGGACTAGAAGCAGCCCTGCCCAGCTCATCTGTCTGCAACAGTGAGGATGAGAGTGGTTCAGCCTATGCAGCTCCTCCTTGGCTTGGAGCACTCTGCTGCACCAAGGCTGATGCAGCAGCAGCAGAGCTCAGTGACAGACCTCAGTGCCACACAGAGACCCATGGCACATTGTCATAGAATCACAGAATCACAGACTGGTTTGGGTTGGAAGGGACCTTAAAGCTCATCCAGTTCCAACCCCTGCCATGGGCAGGGACACCTTCCATACAGCAGCTTGCTCCAAGCCCCTGTGTCCAACCTGGCCTTGAGCACTGCCAGGGATGGGGCAGCCACAGCTTCTCTGGGCAACCTGTGCCAGCGCCTCAGCACCCTCACAGGGGAGAGTTAAAATCCTGCCTCTTTTCCTGACACCATCTCTCTTACAGTTTTGCAGCTACGGCTTCAGCAGAGAAGGACCCGCGAGCAGCTGGCAGACCAAGGCATCATGCCACGTGAGTACCTGTTTGTGTCCTTGTCACCCACTCCCGTGTTCACCCTGGGCACTGCTGGAACACGCTGTGGCACCAGCTGCCTGCTCAGACCCTCGCTGCTCTGAGCAGGTTATTACCAGGGGGGACTTTGCTTCCTGCCCTACAGAAATACCATAGTTCCTGTTGCTGTACAACAGTTCCCAGCATTTGCCACATAGATCATAACACCACTGCTCAAACTGAAGTCAGGGGAGATGCTTAGCTTACAGCATCCAAGATTCAGGCGCATAGCTCCCTGTCCCTGAGGTCACCGTAGCAGATTAGCATGCCCAACTCCAAGCAGAAGACTCACAAAGCTCTTCATGTAGGCAAAGGCAGAGAATCTCATGTCTTCCTGTAAAAGACAAGAACCTCTGTGGCTGGACCAGACCCACCGAATGAGGCAGAGGTAGAGGGAGCCCGTTCCAGGAGGCTGTGGAAGAAGGAAGTGTCGGGTAACTGCCTTGGCCCGTGCTCTTCTATGAGTGAGACATATCCAGATCTGTGCCTGTGCCCAGCCAGGACCCCACAGGACAGAACTGTCAGTGCATACTTGAGGCCAGTGAAACCCCACCTGGGCCTGCTTGCTGCAGACAAATGATGTCCATGCTTTCCCCTCTCAGACCACATTCATCCTTTTTAAGCTGGCGTTCAAGCTTGAAGAGCAAGCTCCAGCATTATCATGTGCTCATTCAGCATCAGAAAGCTGGATGCTAGATCCCCAAAAGTGAAGGAACATGATCCCCTTCTGCACCTGCAGATGCATCATGAAACCTGTAGCACTACCAGAGTAATGCTGTTGTCAGCTCAGCTGGGATGGATGGATAACTCCATCCTGACCTAGCTCGGACTCCACGTGCATGGATCTGTGATACCTAGGACCCAGGAAGAGACTTACCCTGTCTCACCACGGCCCCATGTGATCACTGCTAAAACCACAACTTTCCAAAGCCTGTCTCACTTCTGTCTCTTCTGGCTGACCTTGAAGATTGTGATGCAGCATTTGCCTAAAGAGCAGAACAACTCACTGAGAGCATAGCTCTAGCACTGCTTGCTGCACCCTGTCCATCCCTCAGCCCTTCCCGTGCAGCTGCCTTCCTGACAGATTGTGTCAAGGTAGCCAGCAACAGACACCTTCACAGCACAGTGCTGCCAGCAAACATTAAGAAAACTTGAGAAGGATGACAAAAATCATGACTGCCAAAATGATCATTAGGGTTTTCAGATGGATAAATGCATGTTCTTCCTATTTACCTTCTGCTAATTCCTTTAAGCATTCAGATTTTCTGCTGCTGTCACCAAAGGGCAAGCATTCTAACCACAGGACTCCAGAAGTGACATTTGTTATAGTACTGAAGCACTGGAAATAGAGTCAGTGGCCAAAACTACACCTAACATCTTCTGAACTGGGAAGCCCACTCTAAAAATGGGAATACTCAGATTAGGTGCAGGACACCCCTGTGCACATGTATGGAGCAGTGACGCCAACGGAGAGGTCTGCATACCTGATGCTGCTCTGCACGCTGAGTGCACAGGACTGACACCTAACATTGAAAACTTACACACTGCAGACCACATATTAAACCAGATTCATCTGATGGCAACTGAAGGGTATTTTCCTGTTACTTACAACTTCTTTGCACTCCCAGCTTCTACTCTGACAAAAATGCAGTCTGGGCTCTGTCCAAGAAGGCCATTTTGGGAAGCTTGAGCACAGTTCACTCCCTGAAAGTAATAGAAGAAATGACACTTTTGCCATTAGAAAAACAAACATGTAAAATTTAACCGTTGCATTTGACCTCGGGAGGGAGTGTTGGGCTTCAGCACTTAGTACATGGGAGCCCCAGCCAGACTCCAAATGGCCTGGGCACATGCAGTGATTCCTTATGGAAAACAAGTCTTTATTTAAGGACGTGGACCTGCTTGAGTGAGTCCAGAGGAGGCCATGCAGATGCTGCAGGGCTGGAGCAGCTCTGCTCTGGAGCCAGGCTGAGAGAGCGGGGCTGGGGCAGCCTGGAGAAGAGAA
>JAOEHY010035122.1:0-33377 GCA_025447955.1 Psilopsiagon aurifrons | reverse complement strand
CGCTCGCCCAGCCCCAAGCCGGGAGGCGCCGGGAGGCGCCGGGAGGCGTGACTGCGAGCTGCGGGGGGACGGCGTGGGAGGCCCGCGGGGCTCGGGAGCTGCCCGCCGAGCTCTCGTGCAGACCGGCCAAAAGGATTCCCAGCGGCAGGCAGCCATTACCGGCTCTTCCGCTGTCGGAGGCAGCAGCAGGGCATGGCTGCTCGCCGCTGTGCACCGCCAAGCAAGGGAGACCTTGCTCGTAAAACTGCTTGCTCGTTTTACGAGCTGCTCGTAAAACTGCTTTGTGGCCTCGGTCCTCCTTGGTTCGTCCCCGTGTGACAGATGCCCTTTGCCAGAGCTGTGGGGCTATTGCATCTTTTAATCAAGAGAGAAATGCTTGATTTAGTGAACTTGTCAACATGCTAGGGAAGTTACTTGTTTGAGAGGGCAGGTGCATAACTCTTAAATACCTGCAGGGATGGTAACTCAGCCATAGAGTGAATGAGCAGCTGCATGGTACTTAGTTGCCAGCTGGGTTTAAACCACCACAGCTCCTTCAGAAGAAGCCTAGCCCTTCCTGTTACTGCTGGCCACAGAGTCACAGGATGAATGAGTTTGGAAGGTTCCTCTCAGGGCCACCTCGTCCAAAGCCCTGCTCGAGCTGGGCCATCTGTAGCCAGTTGCCCAGGGCCATGTCCAGACAACTGTCCATGAAGGGAGGCACCAGTCTTTCTGGCCAGTCTGTGCCAGTGTCCAGTCACCCTCACAGTAAAATTAAAGTGTTTCCTGATGTTCAGTGGTACCCTTCTGTGTTTCAATTTGTGCCCATTGCCTTTTGTCCTGTCACTGGGTCCCACTGGAAAGAGTCTGTCTCTTCGTATACGCCCCCTTCAGGTATTTTTATACATTAACAAGATCCTTCCCAAAACATCTCCAGACTAGCCACTCCCAGTTCTCTCAGCCATACCTCATAAAATTGACATTCCAGTCCTGTTACCATCTTTACTGCTCATTGCTAGGGCATGTATGTCCATGTCTCTCTTGTACTGATGCTGTTGAAATGTTGCATCAGAGGATCTGGAGGGATGCTAGCTCTCAGTGCCTGCCTCTGCCTTGAGCACATTCACACTGGGTGCTGAGTGTAGATAAGAGTTCCCGGTAGAAGTGTCCAAAGCTCACAAGGCTTCCTTCTAAAACTCATGCTGTCCAATTTTACTTCCTTTTTGACAGCAGTTGGGCTGCCAGTTTGCTGTGGCCGTTGCTTATGTCATTTTTCACCTTGTACTCTTGCTATTCACTTTTTTAATCTTGTGATCTTGCTATCAGCCTGCTTCTGTCCTGAAAAGGAGCTCTGCAGAGCACCTCATATTGTCACAGTCACTGCAGCAGTGTCATCACAGCTTCTTGGACTGTCAACAATTGGAATATCCATGAACTTCATGATCTATCACCTCTTCCCACTAGCGGCTGGTCACAAGACATCCCTGATCAGGTTAGGAGATTGAAGTTGTTACACGTCCACTGCTTTCCATTCTGTTGTAGATTGGGTTACTTTGAGCAGCTGAAAATAGAGGTTGCATATTCACATTTCTTGTCTTCTGAATGTAGGCTCTGGTTTCCTGTTTTACAGCTGTTGAGCCTTGTCGCTCAACATCTTGTCGATCGAAACATCTTGTCATACGCAGTCTTTGCTTTGGCATGGAGGGAAGCAGATCAGAAACTTCTGCAGCTGAAGAGAGTGAGGAAGTAATTTATACGTCTGTCAGATTCTCTCAGACTCCTCTGCCTAGGATCAGTGCTGCACGGGAAAAAAGAGGTAAGGAAGCTGCATGAGGTAGGTCAACAAAAGACTTTATGGTGGGCAAAACCAAGATCTACAGTCTGAGCTGGCCACTGATTTTGAGTGCCTGCTCATGGTGCTGTTGCTTTGGTTCTAAAACTACCATGAGTATTTTAATGTGACAAAAGCCAATGGATCAGAGCCCCTGCATTGTTTTCCCTCCCTTTTTCTGTCAGTCCCCTCTCGGTGGGACGTTCAACCTAGGAATCCTTTTCTCCAGAAAAGGTTTGCAGTTTTCAAGTTATCTGCTTGTCAGCAAGAAGAGATTGTCAGCAATAGTTCTTTGAAGGGCAGGCGAGATGTGAGTACAGATAAATTAGAGGCGTATGCTAATCAGAGATCAGAAACAGAGGAGGCATATGAGATCATCCAGGCTCTCTCCAGTGGGCTCTGCAGGATTCTTTTGTGATACATTTTTTCCTCTGTTTTCTCTGTTCTGGTTTTACATACCTCCCAGTGAGCAAATTTTCAGCTTTTGCCTTGAGCTAGTTCTGCAGGGTGTTCTGCTATCAGGAAGATACACTTGGTGCTTTTTTCGATTTTCTCTTTCCTTATTTCCACTCCATTCCCCCAGCTCAGGCCTTGCAAATGTCACACGGAGCAGTTTCTCTGCCTGCTTAGTTGAGAAATACCACTTTAGAAGAGTGAGATTTTGCAGTGGTAGTCATTCCTCATGTCTCTTTCCCATGAACTGATTGCTTTTCCTCTGAATGCCTGTGTGCTTTAGACAAGTTGTGTTGCAGTAGCTGCAACACTAATGTTTTACCTCAGCCTTTTTTCCAAGCTGTTATTACCAAGGGGGCTTTCACTGTGGGATACTAGATTCTGTGCCCTGATCAGAATGACTGCATATATCTGTAGTTGTTAATGCTCCCTGGTCACTTACTGCACACTATAGAAGCAAAACCAGCGCAGAAATCCCCAGGTCCCTATCCGGCAATCACACTCCATTTGCTTAGAAGGCAGTCTTGCTTTTGCATGCATCAGAAATGGTGTTTTCTGTTGCATCAGAAGACACAGGGGCATCCCTTCATTCCTTGCCGTTTGTGTTCACTCCCAGCTTGTTAGAGGTGGAAATTACCTAATGCCATCTTGAGATGTTTTACAGTTTTCTTCTTAAGATTCCTCCTCTCCAAATTTCTTCATGTACCCTCATCTTTTTTGAGCTGAAGTCTTACGGCATAAAATAAGGAAGCTGATTTTTTAACACACTCTCTGTGCATAATATTTGATTGTTTCCCAGCTCTCTTCTTCGTGTGAGGAGTCCCTAGGGAGCACAGTTTCAGTACTTTTCTTTAGATGATCTTCATTTTCAACTCTGTCTCTGCCTCCATTATTTTTGAGAGGTATGCTCTCAGGTATTTCATCTCTACCTTCAAATGCACGCGTTTGCTACCAAGTCATCCCTGTGATGCAGTATCACAATTATATCACAGGTGTATAGATCAGTCCTCTGGTCAAACCGACTCTTTTTAGCGCTTGTAGACTCCTCAAAAATGAAGAGTTGTTCTGGTTGTCTTCTGTTTGGCTTCCAGAGAGCTTTAGATATGCAACAGTACCAAAATGTCAGTCTGGCAGTGACTTAAGACAGTGTTAGCCCACATGGCACCCTTGTAGTGACAGCAATAACCAGGTCTGTGCCTTAGCCAAGGACAGGATCCTTGTTTCTCAAATTCTCTTCCCTTGCCCTAGGAAGTCTTGCTACTCCCATACTGATGTAGGCAGGAGCTGAGAGGAGTGAGCTATTTGGGGCAGTTCAAAGATATTCTTCAGACTGTCCTAGGATGTGGTGTATCAAAGAGGGACTCCAGTTCTGGTGAAATTTGAAGACCTTTATTTTGCATCTCACATCCCTTTTAGCACTAAGTGCTAAGCAGTAACTTTCCACTCTTACTGCCTTATCATCCCAATTCAGCAAAACTGCTAAGGGTTACAAATATTCGCATTGTTTGGTTTGTCTTTGAGATGCACATCCTGCTTTATCATTGTTTGGTTTGTCTTTGAGATGCACACTGTCTGCTTTGTTTTGCTAACCAATCTTTACCCTTCATTGTTGTCTTTGCAGTTCCCAAGGCTTAGGCCTGACCAGGGCATTAACACCTGGTGTTTAAGCCGGATGAGGACAGTAAAGCCTGGATCCATTTCGTTCACTATTTCTATCTCATCACCCACATTTCCCCCTTTTTGTTTTACTAAAAGACAGCTTTTATGGATTTATGATCTACTTTTGCCAAAGTTTCTATATTCTCTATTAGCTATTGTAGCAAACAAGGCACACAGATTAGAATACCTAAAAAGACTAACAAAATGATTAAGATAAGGTAAAGCCATCCTCTAACATTCAAACCAGAAAACACTTTGTTCAACCAGTTCAGTCCCTCATCTTCCTGAAGGTGTGCTGTCTTTGTTATTAAGTCCAGAATGTTTTTATGGATGATCTGTTAAGTTCGTGCAGCGTATACCATCAAATTCTTCACACCCATGGCCTTGAGCTAACAATAAAAAATCAACAGTTGTTCTGTTCTGTAGTGAGGAGTGCCTCACAGAATCAACATCTAAAAGCAACCCTGTTGTCCAGTGTTACCCTTTCCAGGCTTAAATGTTCCCAGTCTATTACTAGTGGCTGGAAAGTCCAGTTGCGATACGCTCCCACACGGATACGCTCTCCATTGACTGGTTCTCCAGAAAGAGACCGGTTAACTTTGTACAGTTCCCATGGGTTAACTTCAGCGATGAATTGGCATCAATCTTCATTGGCAGCCATTGCTTGTATAAACAGATGGGTACATCGCGAGGATATCCATTGGGGTCCTTGTTCTACAGAGACACAAGCATAGTCTCCTCTCCAAGTTATTAACCTAAAAGGACCTTCCCAGTTATGATTTTCCAAAGACTTTACCATTGCCATAACAGGTTCTTTCCCTGGTATCGGGTCTGGGCCTACATGGGTTAGTGCAGAAAAATGCCTGATCACTGCGGGGACATTCACGCCCGTGCGTAAATCAGAACTGGATAATGTTAAAAAAATTAAGACAAACAATGCTTTGTTGATTCATGCATTTGGGGTTTCCCCTATCATTCCCCCTTTATGTTTTGCTAACACGTTTTTTACAGTTTGGTGTGTCCACTTTATCACTGCTTCACCTTAATTAACATAACCACTCAGTACTCCAGGCAGCATTATTTCAGTCAGATTAGTCTGATTTGAAGTCACTTGAACCTTTATAACATGTAGCATACCAGTGAATCCTACATGCCACGTAGCAGGTCAGAATAATGGGGGATTTAACAAATGTGCCCAGTATACTTGTCCATTACCAATGGTCACACATAATAGAACAGATACTACAAAGATTTCTGTCATTGTTGTTTCTTTATGTTGTTGAGTTCTGGGGCTTTATACGTTTCACTGGCAGCCAGTATGGTCCTGTCACTAGCTGTACACAGCCGTATCCTCGACCCCATGTCAGCAATGGCTCTGGTCCTTTCCACTTGTTATCATGTAGGTCTTTATATGGAACCGGTGGTTTGGGCAAGGAATCATCTGTCAGATGTCACAAGCGCTGTATTGCAGAAAGAGAATCAAAACTAGACAAATTTTAAAAAGCTAGTACAAATTGCACTTTTGCAAACTGTTAGAGTGGAGAAAATCCTTGCATTCCCTTTTTTTGTTTTATATATAATACCTGCTTTAGATGACCCTACTTGATCAGGGGATTTGGACTAGATCGTATCTCCAGCATTTGCCAACAACAGGCTGCTTGGCCTGCCCTTCTCTCCTGGATAGCTCTCTGATAACAGGGGAGGCCATCCCTCACATCAAGGTCTGGCATGGCATGTGTCCCCACCACTCAATGCCTGCTGGGTTGCAGCCAACAGCAGAGCTAAAGGTTCTTCTTGTTGGCAAACACAGAGGCCAACCCAGTCTTGCCCTTGGCTGTGGTAGGAGGCATTTGGCCAACCTCAGTCCTTGCACCTTGTCAATGCAGAGTTTCACCTGCTTCATCCAGTAACAAGTCACTACTATGGCAAAGCACACACAGATTTACAATAGCAGAGTAACTATTACAGGGTGCGGCAGCATGTTGAAGATGATGATGGCAGCGAGGGATCAGCCAAAGAAATTTCCTACCAGTGGAGTTCTCCCACCCTCTTAATTTGTTCCATTACCTGCTTTATGATACTACCATTGTATTAGAATCTATCTTTTGCCTTAGCATTTTCTAGCAGCTGCTGCAAATTTGCATGCTCTAACATCGTTTTGCAAGTGACAGATCCCTACAATACAAGGTGTAGTTTCTCATTAGCAACCGGCTAGTAAGCACAGGTGGTTTTATACACAAAATCACAGCCTCTAATACTAGCTACTTTACAAGCACACATATTCAAGCTGTTACTTTTCAGTTGCTTCCAAGTGATGTTTTGCAGTCATTGGTTTCTCTCTTCCTCTATCTCATTCTGCTCGGGGTATTCACAGTCAGCTCCTGTAGCTGAGGCATCAGGTTCCTCTACTTGTCTGTCCAGCTCATGGCAAGGCTTGACAAATTTTGCAGGCAGCCGCTATGGACCTGTAGGTAGGAGGACACAAATATACCCGGTCCCCCAGGTTATCAGTTCTTGAGAAGAAGACAAGTTAAAGTGATTCCTTAAAGCAGAGGCATTCTGATGAAAAAGGAATGCGAAGCAGCTGCAGAAGTAAACTGCACAGTGTTACCAGTCACGGAGTTTGCTTTGTCAGTACCCATTTTTTTTTCTTCTTTCTCTGCACCCTGATGCTGCTTGGGTGGTGACTGGAAAAGCTTGTGTTTGCACTACCCCTCCCGCTTTTTCAGTTAGCAGTTCTTGTTTCAACCAATCTATCTGTTCCTCCAAGTCTTGGATTCACCCCAGGTTACTTTAAACACACTAAACAGAACTCCTTCCCTGCGCCCAGTGTGTTGCAGGCCTCTTTGGGCTTTGTTTGTGGTGCCTCTACCAACCGCCCCAGTACTTCAGTAGATTGAGAGGTGTTTTCTTTCTTCACTCCTCAGCTCCCGTGTCCATCCTGGCGGTTCCAGCACTGGGAGCCGAATCGAGGGCAGCTTCTTTTGAACATGGGTACCAAGCTCTAGCAAATAACTTTGGTTTTTTTCTTTAAAAGTCGCTCACCCTGCTTTGCACGCTACAAACCGGCCTGCTCTGCAGCAGCTATAGATAGATGCCGGCCTGCTCAGCAGCAGCCATAAATACCTGCTGGCAGCCACACTTCTGCATTAACCCTTTCTTGCCTGAAATGTTAATCTGCTACCCGTTAAAAACTTTTACGCAAACCCAACAACAAAAAATACACGGAACACCGTCTGCCCTCAACATGCACACAGGCATGGGATCCCACAAGCACACTCCACATAACTACAATATTTGAAACACAAAATCCAGACAATCATTACTCCCACTACACGGTCCCACGTACAGAACATGGCACAACGACCCTGTGAGGACAATCAGGAGACCAGCTCCGAGCACCATCATTGCAGTGCAAGGTGGCAGGCTCAATCTCAGTGAGTGTCCCCACAGAGGCTCTGCTTCCCCCACATCGCATGAGGCTTGGGCTTTTATACTGACCAAAATGCACACTCATTCTGACACAGGTGGCCAGCCTACATCGGAAGAAGTGGCCAGTAATATCAGAAAGGTCTGCAAGAGTCAATAGAAACATGGAGGTACTTATATTTGCCAACTTCTAATACATGAGTATCACAGAGAGATGGTATCAAATGAGTTGTATATGGGGTCCCAAGTCCATGGTCCATCATGGTTTACCTGATATCTTTGATAAGAGCATACGAGAGACCTTCCCACCACGGGTCTTGATCCAGCACATACACAACCAGGAAAGCACACAATACATCTGCATCCCTCACCCATCTCGCTTCTCCCTTTTCAGCTGCCTATTTATTATGAGGATCTGGGGGATATAAATCAGGCTCCTTTTCCAGATCAACAGGCCCCTGGTCAAAAGGACCATCCAAGTCAGCATCAGAATTATCAGGTGTCAGAACCGCAGGAGCAGCAACAGCAGTCTGATGAACATGCACAGGATGCTCGGGATCAATAGGGCCCAAGTCAAAAGGATTGTCTTCATCCCCATCCTCAATCTTCACAGCTGTGCGGTGACCGGCAGAGGTTCTGGGGCGTGGGTGGGCACTGTGCTCCACTGTCTCATTTTTTGACTTTAGCATCTCCAAATGGCTAACAAATTTTTCGCAGTGTCATTGCCTTTTGTGGCTGCGTCCCACAATTGAACTCTTGCACCATTCCACAAAGAGACCTCAAATACAGTGGACTCATCAATCTCTGGATAACACGTTTTTAACCATTTCAGCATTGACTTTAAGTCTGTCTCTTTAAAGGTTGCTCCCTGCTCCTTAAGAAGGACTGGAAGCATCCATAAAACCGAGGCTTCTTCCTTAGTACTATTCCCCTTCATAGTCCTGTTCCCAGCTGCTCACCTTTTCCAGGTGATCGTTATGTCTGGACCTCTTCGGTGCGCCTCCACCAGCCAACCTATGCCACTGGTTGCCGACTCGGCTGAAGTAGCCCAAGTTCTTCCTGCTTGGGTGCCATTTGTGGTGTATCAAAGACGGACTCCAGTTCTGGTTAAATCTGAAGACCTTTATTTTGCATCTCACATCCCTTTTATAGTCTACTAAGTGCTAAGCAGTAACTTTCCACTCTCTTACTGCCTCATCATCCCAATTCAGCAAAACTACTAAGGGTTACAAATATTTACATTATTTGGTCTGTCTTTGAGATGCACATCCTGCTTTATCTTGCACACTGTCTGCTTTGTTTTGCTAACCGATCTTTACCCTTCATTGTTGTCTTTGCAGTTCCCAAGGCTTAGGCCTGACCAGGGCATTAACACCTGATGTTTTCTTTGCTGTTCCCAGGGCTTAATCTGGACCAGCGCATAAGGCCTGGATCCATTTCGTTAACTATTGCTATTCCCTCACCCACACTAGAAGACTTGAATTACAAAATCCTTTTCAGTTTTTGAACTGAATTTGGATTCCTAAACCTAAAAATACTGGGTCATGTTGCTTGCAGCCTATCACAGTCCCTTCTCCAGAGCACTGGGAGACCTAGCGTGGTGCTCTGTATGCTAGAAAGTTATAACACTGGATATTTACATAAGGTAAAAGGTTCCTCTCTCTTCCTTTGGGGAGACTTTTCTACACTTCCTCCGATAACTACATGGAAGTATTTCTCGATGCTCTATCCGGTTTTCTCTCTTGTGTTTTGAATTTATCTCAGATACTTCTCTGATCCTCTTCTACAGGAGCTTCACATGTAGCCCTGGGGATGAGGATCAAGGACAATCCCCTGAACCTGTTTTAAAAAAGGGGAAGTGCAGGGCCTCCCTTCCATAAGGGGTAAAAATCTCGATTTATGGACTTTTTAATTCCACTTTCCTGGATTGATCACTCAAGTTCAAGTGAGCCTTAAATTCTCCTCAAGTACTTCAATATGATTTTCCCACTTTTTCCCTCCCTAAATTATCTAGTGGCAAATTTTTTCACTTGTAAGGACTGAAGTGAACTCTCCCATTGCTCTGGATGTGGAGGTGACCTGGGATTTTGTTTTGATGCTGAGTCCAGTCATTTCCTTTTTTTTCTGCAATTGGTTTGAAACAATAGAGGGTGAACTGCTCTATTCATTGCCAGGA
This sequence comes from Psilopsiagon aurifrons, assembly GCA_025447955.1. Taxonomy (NCBI): domain Eukaryota; kingdom Metazoa; phylum Chordata; class Aves; order Psittaciformes; family Psittacidae; genus Psilopsiagon; species Psilopsiagon aurifrons. Next base: position 23,850 of record JAOEHY010035122.1, on the reverse strand, counting down.
GGCACCAGCTTCAGTGCCCAGTGCTAGCATTTAAAGATTAACCCTTTCACTGAATGTCATCTCTGGAAGTAGTTTTCCTTAAAATCAGGACCAGCTGTCTGGGGGATGAAGGAAATAGCTTCTTTGAGAGGCAAGAGAGGAAGGAAAACAGGAGTGCAACTCCTCATAAATGTGATCTCAGAACAAAGAATTATGTTTCAACAGATATTTATCCTCTTTTGCTTAGTTTTCAGTTGTAATCTGCAGTGAAACAGCTCCACCCTACCTCTTAACCTCTGCCCATCTGCGTTCTCTGAAGGCTCAATCAGATGGCAAAACGCAGGTCATCAGAGACACAAAGGTGACTTTACAAGAGGAACAGAGTTCAAGTCCTTCAGTTCTCCCATTGTCCTCTTGCATGAAGCTGAGGAGTAGGTTGTAGCTGAAAAGTCGTCTGTATTTTGTGACTGAAAAGAGATGGGGTTTTGTTCTGTAATAATGATAAAAAATGTATAGAAAAGTTGCTATGTTTTAATTACAAGTGGGACAGCTAGAAGATCCTGCAAGCTTCAGGAAGCGTGCCAGAATCTTTACCTTTTACCAGAAGAATAACACAGTGAAGCTCCTTCATGCTCTCCCTCGTTACCTTAGAAATGTCTTTTAGCCAAACCTGCAGGTCTAAATATATTGCTATAATCTGGAAACTGGTCTTAAACCCAGTTAAAACCGGGTGAGCCTACAAACCATTCTAGGATCATATTACTGTAAAACAGAAACTGGTCTTAAAACTGGTGAACTTGCAAACCACTCTAAGGTCAAACTAGATTAATTAGTATTAATTTATTGACCTGGTCTAGTTTCTGTATTTGGACAAAGCTTCCAGTGCTTAAAGGATTCATTCTTGTTTCTAAGTGAAGTCCCTTCCCCTTCTGTTTTAGCTCTGGCTTTCTTTGTCCTTCCCACAATATTGATACGTGATGAGCATTTGTTTTTAGCCTCCACTGAGAGGTCCTAATAAAAGTCTTTACTTTCACTGCTTATGACTATGTTACTCTTTTAGCCATTCCTTTTAATTAATCTCTGACAAACTTCCTCATTTTCCTGTAGTTTTCCATTCTGAAATCATTATACCGCAGCGCCTTTTGTTGTTGTTGCTGGATTTTGGCTCTGTTGAATCTCAGTGCATTTGTGTTCACTGTGGCAGAGAAGCTGCTGGATGGAGCCGTGGTGAGCAGGGTGGCCTGAGCACAGCTCAGGGCAGTCACGAGCTGCTTTGCTTTCTGTGGTTCTTGGCTTGCCACTCTGAGAGGTGCCTATTGACGACGTCTGAGCATTCAGTCTCAGCATCATGCCCTGACATGGAATTTGCATAATTTAATGAGATCAATTGACATCTGTCATCATTGGGCTTCCCTTACAGTTGCTCTTTTGGTTTTTGGTTGTGCTTTTTTTTTTTTTCCTGGTTCATGAGTGCTGTCACCATCTTTGTCTGGCAGCCCATAATATAATTCCAACCCTATGCAGTTAGTAGTATTCGCCTGGTCTGTGGGGATGCTGTTACTGTTATTTCTTGGTGCAGTTAGTTATTTAACTTAATTTGATTGTAATTTGGCTTGAGAACACCCCCCTCTGCCTTCCCTGTGTATTTCATATCCTGTTGCTATGGCATGGTGCTCACCAAGTTTTAAATGTACTTGCTGTGGTAGTGTCTTCAGTTAAAGATAGCCTTCCCCTTGTCCATCTTATTTCTTAGACTCCTAGCCTTTTGGGGGAATGCAAATATGTTTCTTTTGGTCTTGTGACATGACTGAGAGAAAAGCACCTCAGATTTCATAAGTTTCATCATGGACTTTGTTGCTGTACTTGGGTAGAAGACTCTGGAGCACAACAAGAGCAGGATGTGGTAGATAAAGGAGAAGCACAGAGAAATCCTGGGTTCCTCAACATCAGTAACCATTAGCTGCACATCTACTGCTTTTTAGAAAGTCCTGTTGTCTGTAGCTCTCCTACTAAGATTAATAAAACAGGGGGGGGGAGCTGAGCTGTTGCTGCCCTGCAGACACATAAACCTCCTGGGAAGCTCAGGCAAGGAATGATGGCTTCTAGCCCAGCTGAAATGGGGCCCTGGCCTGGTGGGCAGGGGTGTGGGGAGCTCCCAGCAAGGTGGCCAGGGACAGTGATGGCAGTGATATGCAGAATGTAGACAGACAGTAATCTCTAAGTAGTTCAGTTCCTTATGGAAATATCCAGGACACAAGCAAACTATGTAAAACCACTGTCAGTTTTCATGTTGCTCCTGTTTACTATGGTTTCTTATCTCTTTTACAGCTCCCTGTCTGTGGCCAGAAGTTGTGCCAGGCTTGGCTATAGGCTTTGGGATACTGAGCATCTCCCTAGCAATTGCTCTGATATGGAAGATGAGTAAGTGCACAAAGGGGTGCTGAGGATAAGCAACCATCAGCAAAGACCACAGATTCATCTAAACACAGGAGCTCAGATCCTGAGTTCCATATATGGGGTTAAACCAGAAGCTATTCTAGGTTTCTACCAGCCTTAAGCACCAACTGCCTATCCAGAATATTGTGAAGAATATACTCCTTGTGCAGACCCCAGGCAACCCATTTCAGATCCTGTTGCAAAGAGCAATGAAAGATACTGAAAAATTTCTGTAGACTTGTCTGCAGCAATTACAGTGGTATGCTGCAGATTAAAGATACAAGGTCTGTAACACTTCTGCATGCATGCAGAAGGTGTCAGACCACGTGGAAGAACCTACTGTTTGTTGCTTAAAATTCGTTCAACCTAAGTGTGATGATCACACTTTACCCACAAAATGATGTCATTTTTCCCCCTTACTTTTTGCACACCCAGAGTGCTGCCTGCTTTCAGATAGCCAATTTTGGTTCTTATGTATCTTGAGCTGGGGGGAAGCGGGCAGTGTTGCACCAGCATCAGTGTACATGTGACTCTTGTACAAATACCTGGAAATTGCACAGAGGATCTGAAGTTCAGTGTTCACACACTGTTATTTTTAGATGCTTTTCCTCACTTGTGTTTTCTGCATTGCAAATATCCAGAAGAGCTGCTTTCCAGCAAATCCTTGCTGACAAGTGTCTTTCTGTTGGTTAATGGTAGAGAAAAGCTGGTACTTGGATTCCTCTACAGGTAACTCCCAGCCACGCTGCCCTGAGCAGTGGGTCGCCTACAGAGGGAGCTGCTACTCCTTCTCCAATCAGAAGAAGGACTGGCACTCCAGCCGGCAGTCCTGTGGGGCCCAGGGAGCTCATCTCCTGGTGATCAGTGATACTTGGGAAATGGTAATGGTTTTCTTATTCTCTGAGGACCTTCAGTTTCCTTGCAGGTACCTCAGCGATTGACATCCAAGCAATGCTGTCAATCTGGCGATATTTTGTCTTTAAAGGAGAGGAAGGATTTATGACTGTGATGTTATAGTGCACTTCCAGTTTCTGTGTACACCTTAGATGTTCCCAGCAGGCAAAGCAGCAAAATGAAGGAAGAGGTGGTTGTCACTGTCAGCTACTCAAAATCATCCTATGGAGGATGTTAGGAGACAGCCTTCTCCACTGTCCCTCTCCACCTCCCTTCTATCCCCAACATGGGTGTTACGAATGATTATAGGAAAAGATTGTGCAGCCACTGGACTCATTGCCTACAAACCAGTACAGCCCCATTCTCTAGAGATCCTTCCTCTGCAAAAATGATGCCTTTCCTCCCTGCAGCCACTCCAGCTCTTTTTGCTTAGTGACCTTTGCCACTGTCTGTGTTCATGTAGATATTTCTTTCTCAGTTTGTTTTCAAAGCTTACTTCCCCTCTCTGCCAAAAGCATTCTTATGCTGGTGAAATCAGAAACCATCTGTTACACTTTCCATTTTCTAGTAGGTGCTCACTGAGGGCAGTGGCAAGTATGACCACAGAAGAAATGGGTAAAGCTGATCACTAAGGACATGAGGCACATCTGCCTAAGTAGAGCAGAAGTACTTGATTGGTTTTGTGCAAGCCAGGACTTATTAGCTCAGGTCCACTGAACGTGGACAGTTTCCAGCCCCTGGACAGAAGTTGCATTGTATGATGTTCTGTGGGAGCTTACAAAGCCATGTTTCTGCTCAACTGGGACCATGTTCCAGCCTCTCACGGTTGCTTAAGCAAATCCTAATTCCTTGGGAAATACCTGTCTTCCCCACATTACCCATTTCTGTCTATGAAGAAAGCCTCTTTGGTCCAGCTGCTTTCTTACTGCTGTCTTTGTTACTAGAGTGTTACCCATTGTCCCTGCTCAGACTTCCCTATGTTAGCAAGACTCTCCTGGGTAGTTCAACCTCCCTTCATCAGGGAAGCAGTCACCTCCAAACCACTAGCAACACTCAAGCATTCCTCAAGCTACTCCTTTTCCCACCACTTTACCAAGTTTAACACTTCGTTAATGCTTCTGTGTGAAGAAGTCTGCTGTGAGGCTTTTTTTATAGCAGGAGGAGATAAAGATGGAAGAATGGATCCCAGCCATACACTGAAAGGTTGCTGTTGTTTAGTGTCTTTGCAAATGTGGACAAGGTTCTCTCTTTCGTCTTTATCCATTTTAATTTTTAAGGAGGAGATTTACTTCAGGGCTGAGTTTCTTTTGTAGGCTTCACCTTAAAACAGTAAGCAGGTGTTAAAGGTTAGGCAAAAGGAAATGAATATTGAAAACACGTAGGAGGAATGTTTGTGTAAAATGTAAAGAGCATTGGTCCTGGGGTTTTTAGACAGATCTGTCAGTGCCTGCACATCCTGCCGTGACCTGATTTTACCTTTATTGTTAATGCTCTGTATTAGCTTGCTAGCTAGCTGTATGGTGAAGCATTAATACTAATAGCATATGTTCCTACATAAAGTGTGGGATACTTTAGGAAACTGGGGTGCAGTTGGCTTACATATGTAGCCCTGCGAAATGGCCTTTGAAGAATCTGTCTAGGACCCTTGAAAACACCCTTACTTCCTTGTGAGTGTACATATAATTTTTATTCCAGTCATGATCTGCGGGGCTGATCTTCCTGCTTAGAAGGTGTGGAGAACCGGTATTGTCAGCCATTTATGGAATAGTCAGGCAGGGGGATATATCTTGCTCTCTGTTCTATTTATGTATCTTTATCTCCATTTTCAGGCTGGCTTTCATTAGTCACTTTGTAATTCATCACCATTTCTAGGAGCTGTTCAAGAGTATTCAACCAGAATGTTTCTGGATTGGACTGAGGAACAGCACAGGCTCTGGATGGATTTGGGAAGATGGCTCTATATTCAATGGCACCAAGTGAGTTTCATTGTGTTTTAAAAACAACAGTGCTAATTCAGATTGTGTGGTGTTCCAAAATGTTCCTGTATCAGATTTCAGTAGCTTTCTTCCTGGGCAGATTTTATTGTCACCTGTGTGGCACTGAACTCAAAAGGGTCTACTTTTTGCTGTCCTGCACCTTGTAAAGGCATGTACACATAAAAAGCAGGGCTAATGTTAGTATCTCACTCTCTACTTCACTCTGATCAGTGATCATTTACCTGTACTGCTCACCCAGTTGCTCAGTCAGAAAACCATATAGTCCATCTTGGCTTAACTGGATTTAGCCACTTTGCACCCATTCTGCCAAGTGAATGGGTTGTCACTGGGTGTGAGGACGCAGCCCTTTGCTGCTTTACTGGTGCCAGCCCAAGTCAGAACCTTAATTTTGGCTCAGTCTTGGACAAAACTCAGCATTCTGCATGAGGGAAAACATTATGATTTGGTCCAGTGACTTTGCCTGGCCCTTTCCCTTTTTATGGCAGTGAAGGAAACTAGTTAGTGTCTAACACTTCTCCAGTGAGAAAACTCTCCCAAGATCCCAGTCAGTAGCTCGGTGCTCTAAGAACTTGGTTTAGTTCCCTTCTTAAATCCATCTTTCTGTTCTTACCAACTCCTTGGAGACGATCATCTTTCCATGAAACTCCCAGAACTGCCATTCTCATGATGGTGGGTACCACTGTCACTGTCAGGGCATCATGTCTATGTTTGGTTATGGTTTCGGTTCCACAGTGGCAAACTTACTTAGATGTGTGATCTCCAGGGTTTTACGTTTTTCTGGCTGCACATACTGTTTTCTAACAGCTGTCCTTTGGAGGTTGGGTTCTTTCACTTCCTCTGGGCTCCACCCTCCAAAATCAGATGTTTTTCTTTCTTGCCTCCAGGAGATATCTCAGCATTTTCTCTCAGTCTCATTTTTGTTCCATGTCTCTTGCAGCATCCTCTCTAACAGCCCTGTGCAACGTTGTGTTGTCCTGATGAAAGATCACTTCTGGGCCTCCAGTTGTGAATTTGCTGCTCCATGGATCTGTGAGAAGTCTCTTAGATAAATCCTGTGTGCATTTTCATCTCATAACCGTCTCCTCAGTGGTACATAGAAGTGGATCATTGTCTTGCAGACGAAAGATCTACACAAGACCAAGGATTTGCCCCTTTCACACCCTCCCAAAGGTGTTTTGCAGGAATGTGTTTGTTGCCCATAGTGGTGAGATATCATCAGCAGTAGATCCATTCTCAATCAACATGTGTTGGCTTACTGCTGTTTATGGCCAGATGAGACTTGGAACATATTCCCTGGCCTAGTCTTTGCCTTGTATGTCCTATAAGGGCGAACAAAATTTTTGTCACAACAGATGCTGGGTCTTCAGATCTGTGAGGGTGAGCTGGCCATTCCTCCATTCCTGAGCATCAGATTTCATTTCCATTCCCTGCATTTCCATTGTCTGGTGCTAGCAGGACTGGGAAAATGAGGCCTGTTTTTTGGTGCTGGAAACATATAAACAGGCTTCTACCAGTGGCAGCCTCTCCTATTACATTCCAGTACTATGAGTAGGAGGGAAGAAATGAGACTACAACTTCTGTAAATCCAGCAGTGAAAATAAACTGCTAGTACTGCATTGGACCAAAAGCATGCACCCCTGTCATTACTTTTCTCTGTTGAAAGGAACCAGCTGCACTCCATGCTTTATAGACCAACTTCAACCAAATGAATCAAGAGGCTGGAACTTCCGGAGTCAAAGGAACACAGTTAATCTTGTGTTATTATTGAATTGACCAAGAACATGTTTCTCTCTCTCCCTCTGCAGTTTCATAATTGCAGAGAGGGGAAGCAGTGGACAAATCCTTACAACAAGGAGCTTTCAGTTCAAATAGAGCAGAGACAGACTAAGAGTATGAACAGCATAAAACCTCAGTGAACATTAAGGGTGGGACAGTAGATTGCATTTCCATACGCTTGAAAACCCTAACTCTTTTTTCCAGCCAGACATTTTGTTCCAAAAAAGGAAGACAAATATTATCAATTTCCAATTTATTCTACTTATGCCAGTATACTATATTCCAATTTACTATTATCAGTTTAGCCTTGATCTGGATTTGCAGTTTATAGTCCGATGCAGTCAGAACAGTAACTCTGACAGGACTGCTTGATGATGCCCTGGTACATGCTGGGGGTGACCCAGACGGAAGGACTTTTTGCAGAAAAGGTCCTGGGAGTCCTAGTGAACACCAAGTTGAACATGAGCCAGTAATGTGCCCTTGCTGCAAAGGGGACAAATGGTATCTTGGGTTGCACTTGACAGAGTAGTGCGAGCAGATTGAAGAAGGTATGAGACAGGTTATCCTTCCTCTCTACTCAGCACTGGGAATGCCGCACATTTGAGTACTGTGTTCAGTTCTGGGATCCTCAGTACAAAAGAGGCATGGATATATTGGAGAGTCCAATAAAGGGCCACAAAGATGATGAAAGGACCAGAACATCTTTCCTATGAGAAGGGTTTGAGACAGCTCTTTCTGAGACAGAAAAGAAGGCTAAGGGGAGATCTTATTAGTGTATATAGTATGTGTGTGTGTATATAAATATGTATATATGTATGTATATATATACACACATACATATATCTATGTAATGCATCTGAAGGGAGGGTACAAATAGCCAGGTGCTGTTCAGTGGTGCCCAGTGACAGGACCAGAGGCAATGCGTGCAAACTGAAACACAGGAGGTTCCCTCTGAACATCAGGGAATATTTTTGTATCTTGAGGGTGACTGAGCACTAGTGCAGGTCCACCAGAGAGGTTGTTGGAGTCTCCATCTTTGGAAATACTCAAAAGCTCTCTGGATGTGGTCCTGGGCAGCCAGCTTGAGCAGGGGGGTTGGACTCAGATGGCCTCAAGAGGTCCCTGCCAATCTTAAGTACTTTATAATTCTGTGAGAGATATGCTAAAGGTCACGACAAGGAAGCACTTTGGGTAGAAGGAGGTGGATGGGTAAGAAGGACAGGTCTGTGGAGGTGAGATTGAGGAGGCAAGTGTGGAGGACATACGGAAATTAAGAGATAGTGAGAGGTACGAACTAGGCAGCATGGTGTGTGGTGGAGAAGGATGAGGGAGAAACTAATTGACCCAAGAACCAGAGGTTTAATCTGAAACTGCTAGATCAGGGGTTCACGAGGAGGACTGCAAATAAGTTGGAAGTGATTGGTATTGGGATTGATGCCACGTGTAAACTAACACTAAAACCAATGGTGAAATTACAGAGAAAGCAGAAACAAGATCTTGTTTCCAAATAGAAAATTGCTGTTTCTGCCCAGCAATTTTCTTTTCAAATAATTGAAATTGTCCTTCCATAACCTGGTTGAAAGAAGCAGCTTAATCCTTTTTTCAGCTTATGCAGTTTAATGCAGTTTTGAACTTTAATGCAGTTTTGAGCAATCCATTTGTTGCAACACAACAGCAAATTCCTCACCTGCTGTTTACGGAATGCCTTCAATTGCATATCCCTGGTATGTGAGGCTTGACATTCATAGAGGATATAGCACATGAAAGTATCAGGGCAGATGAAGACAAAACTGCAGACCTCAGCATACTTAACTAAGTGGATGTCTGCTGAGCTTCATCTGGAGTTCACTGAGCTGGGGCCTTCAAGTGGGAATGTTCCCAGCAAGGGTGGATCTACTTTTCACTACCCATGCCTGCAACAGTTGGACTTGGGGAAACTGTGAGAAATAAGCACAGTATTTTGAGTAGTTTGCTAGGAGCTAAAAGCTTGGAGTTTCATCTCAGATTGGGTTACTTTGGGTGAGTCATTTTGTATGTGCCAGAGTCATAGAATTATAGAATGGATTGTGTTGGAAAGTACCTTAAGATCATCTAGTTTTAAGTCATCTAGTTCCAACCCCTCTACCAGGGGAAGGGGCACCTCACACTAGATTATGTTGCCTAAGGCTTTGTCCAGACTGCCCTTGAACACTGCCAGGGATGGAGCATTTACACCTTCTTTGGGCAACCTGTTCCAGTGCCCCATCACCCTCTGTCATGGTTTCAGCCCAGTCGGTAACTCAGAACCATGCAGCTGCTTGCTCACTCCCCTCTTCTTCACTCCCACTTCCAGAGGAATGGGGAAGAGAACTGAAAGAATGTAAATCCCTTGAGTTAAGGTAAGAACAGTCCAGTAACTGTATATAGGTGTAATACAATAATATACCTGTAAAGATATGATACAAAACTACTACTGCTACCACTAATAATGATAAGGGAAATAAGAAGGAGAGAGAATATAAAACTAAAAGGGGAAAACGAAAAGAAAAAAAATAAACACAAGTGATTCACAGTACAATTGCTCACCACCCACCAACCCAAGTGACCTGGGCCTTCCAAGTAACTCTCCCCAGTCTTTATACTAGGCATGACATGCTGTGGTATAGAATACCCCATTAGCTCCTTTGAGTCAGGTATCCTGGCTGTGCTTCCTCCTAGCTTCTTGTGCCCCTCCTCACTGGCAAAGCATGAGACTGAAAAGTCCTTGATTGGGGTAAGGATACATAGGAACAACTAAAAACATCAGTGTGTTATCAGCGTTGATCTCAGACTAAAGTCAAAAACACAGCACTGCACCAGCTACTAAGAAGGAGAAAAATGCTACAGCTACAGCTGAACCCAGGCACCCTTACAGTAAAGAACTTCCTTATATCTAACCTGAACTTCCCCTGTTTCAGTTTAAATGCACCACCCCTTGTCCTATCATGACAGTCCCTGATGAAGAGTCCATCTTCAGCATCCTTGTAAGGCCCCCTTCAGATACTGTAAGGTTGCTATATTCAGTGGCACTATGTGAGTTTCATTGTGTTTTAAAAACAACAGTGCTAATTCAGATTCCCTGGTGTTCCAAAATGCCCAAAGTTCCTGCATCAGATTTCAGTAGCTTTCTTCCTGGGCAGATTTTATTGTCACCTATGTGGCACTGAAAGCAAAAGGGTCTACTTTTTACTGCCCTGCACCTTGTAAAAGCATGTACATGTCAACAGCTGCTGTCTGCATGCAGCTTCTCTTCTCCAGGCTGAACAGCCCCACCTTTCTCAGCCTGTCTTCATATGGGAGGTGCTCCAGACCCTGATCATCCTTGTGGCCTCCTCTAGACCACTCAACTATCAAAACACAATGTTGTCCTTAACTCCTAGAAAGTTGCCAGGCCCTCTGAATTATTGCTGGAAACTGCCTGCTTTGTCAAAATGGTGGTAGCATCTACAGACGGAAACCTAGAAGTGATTTTACCAGAAAACCCCACTGAAGTAGCAGCTTCTCATGTAATCTTGATGTGCATAGGTGAGGTAACCGTGTCTCTGAGCTTGCCTAGTTTACCTTGTGAATAGTGCAAAAATTTTGCCTCTTCTAGGATTTTACAGTGCAGTGCATACTACGCTTTTAATTTTTAGCTCTTCAAATATGGGCTCTCAATCGCATCCCAAAGAGATGCTCAGGAAATGTAAAGTAAGTAAATACATGAGGTTGTCTAAAAAGTTGACTGTTCTTTGAAGGGAAAGTATTTTCAGCTGCAGATTTTACTTTCAAGCATGTATGTGTGCTTCTCTGGGTTCAAGTTTTTACAATACTAAAGGGATCTGAAGCAAATATATTAATTTGCTTGAAAAGCAGTTGAACAAATATCTTTGCAGATAGAAATGGCAGAAGAGAGAGGGAAAATTCATTGCCACTGCCTTGTCTGTGCCACCTCCTACAAACTGAATCACATGGACCCTACAGAGACCCTTGAAATTAGGCTGCTGGGGCCCCAGGTTGCTATTGGAAATGGGAGAGGCCAAGCAACTTGTGTCAAGTTCAGTACCTGGGCACATTAATTGGTACCCACTGGGTTTCTCAAGCTTTTAAAATCTTTCCCCCCCTCAACTGACTGAAAACTTTTATCTTTGGTTTTTGGCTACATAGCACATTTTTGACCAAGGTCTTAGTAATCAGGAGCTGACTTGGAAGCAATGTGGCCTGTTTGGCTATTTGCAGAAGAGGGTTGCCCTTTTTTCTTCTGCAGTGTCAGTTCTGCCCCTCTTTCCCAAAAGGTTTGTGTTTGATGAGTCTGGCTCCAAATCCATTCAAACCAATGTAAAGTATCATCTTCAAAACACTTTGACCACTCCATGTACAAATCCTCTGTGGATAAGGCAGATCTTCCTGGGTTAAATTTCTTTTGGGCGGACAGAGCAACCTTTAGGCATCAGATGGAGAAGGCAAGTATAAGCTTGGGCTGTCTTTTGTACAGTCCCCAAGGACATGCAGTATGATCCTCCCCTTTCCCATATAGGTCACAGCAGGGCAGAATGAGGTCTCTGATGAAGGTTTGTTATCAGATTGCACTTGGATTTCTTAACTCCAAAATTCCTGAGCTTACCAAACCTCTGATGAAGACAGTAATAGTAGTAGAAGAGGGGAAAGTACAGACAGATAATAATTGCATTCTGCATCATTTTTAATCTGAAATTTACGCTTTACATCCTCTAACATTGACCTCTATTCTTTGGAGTTTGTGTTAGGACTGTAAGTAAGACAGATATTCTACTGCCACTTGCAAGGGTAGTAATTACCAGAACTGTTGATCCTTCTGCTGCAGACTAAGATAAATACAGTAAAGACAGTGGTCAAAAAGAAATTTCCCCCTATGATACAGCATTGCCATCATAGTGCATTACGTAGATTTCCACATGATGAAACTGGTAAGGACTCCACCAAACATCAATACTTTGAATGAGATGTGCCAGTAACTTGGCCTGGAACAAGAGCCAGTACGAGGAAAACAAGACACAGGCCACGTCTGTTCTGCTGTGTGAGGGTAGCTGCTGCTGTGGGGAACTGGTTAATGTGTTACATGCTGTTAATGGGTTGAACTTTTGGCAGCTTCCATCATGTCACTGTCCCTCTTTCTGTCCAGGTGAAGGCCAGATTATCTTAGACAACCTGACTGTCCAGAAACTCTGGTGCTGTTTTCCTGGCATTAGCGCTGGTGGGACCAGGAATAGAGAGCACAGGGGAGCACGCTGGGTGGAGGGGGAAGGTTTTTAGTGTTTGCATTCTCTGTTTTCAGATCTCGCCTGGAAGTGCGGGTTAGGCACACCACTCTTTTTTCCCAAACCCTAGCTCAGCCTCCTGCTCCCAGTCTGAAGAGCTCCCCCAGCAGCCTCCATAACCAGTGCTGTGGCCAGCTCCGCACAGGGAGCCCTGCCAGAAATGGAGGCCACCCCCTTGTACTCTGCTGTTAGCGCCTCTTGGGTTTGGCTACAGCCTTTCCCCCTCTTTGCTGGCTGCCCTGCCCCAAACAAGAGACATCTCTAGCTTGCTGAGCAGCTCCCCTCCCTCTCCCCCAGCACCTGGCTGCCAGCCCAGACTCAAAGCTGCTGGTTCCAGCTCCTCCTTGTTGCTGCCTCTTCCCATTTCCGGATGGGCCCTGGCCTCCAGCCCTTATCTCCTCTAGCTCGTGGGCTGTTTGCAGAGGAGAGTATAAAGGGGTTGACTCGGAGAGCAGAGAGAGTACAGGCAGCACTGGACCAGGCTGGGTGTCTGCTTGACTCACCACAACCTGCTCTGCACCATGGGGAGAGACGGGCTGCTCATCAAACCAAGTGTCTTCCTCCTTCTCCTCTTCTTCCTTCCTGAAGACGCCTCACCTGCCACAGAGCCGTAAGCTACACATGTGCAGGGGTGGGGGGGGTGTCTCTGGGCAGGCAGGAGCCTTGGGTTGTATTTCTGTGTCTGTTGCTTTGTCTCTTATCATCTTAATTTCCTTCATCCAGGAATAAAGACACCAGGGCTGGGTAAAGTGACTTCTGCAAACAGCAGCTCTACTGCTTCAGGGGGACCCAAAGCAGTCTGTGAAAATGAGATATCAGCAAAACTTTAGAAAAGAGAAAGGGAAAAATAAAGAGGAAAAGGTCTATGGAATACCTCTCACAGAGGCAGCGAGCTGATGGATTGACAGGATTCCAACAAAATTTCCTGAGCAAAATTGGTTCTTTTGAAAGGCAACTTGTTACAACTGCTTACATATTCTCAGATCCCGTCTTTTTGGAAAACACATTGAAAGGTTTCATTTTGGGTTGACTCCCCTCCTCCCAGGTTGAATGCCCAGGAGATGGGAGTGCTTTTTTGATCAGTAATAACAGATCTGGCCTGACCAGAAGTGGCTTAATTTTTTAATTCACATTTTTCAGCTCAGCCAATGGAATGAAAATTCCCTTCTCACCCATAGTTATGTGGCACTGTAATACTGTAACTGTTAAAGTCTGTGAGGGCATATTGTGCTGCATCCCTTCTTTGCTCCCTTTCTTTCTGTTTGCATGTGAAGGGAGTGTGTTGTGTGCATGCATGTACATGTGTGGCAGGAGCAGCGCATGGGGGGATCCTGATTTCCCAGAAACCTTATTCTCTGGCTTTTTGGCAATGTCTTTTCCTCCCAGCCCAGCAAGGCTGTGATGCAGTGTTTTCATCAAATGCAGGATAAACATATGTCAGAGCCTCCCCTACCACTAAAAAGAATGCCTTATCTTACTGCTGAGGTGTTGAGCTCTTCTCCCAGCTACTCGCTGCCTAGGGGCCATCAGAGGCCAGTCCTTGCCCACCCAAAAGGGAGCACTGTTGCCATTAGGTGAATCAGGTTTGATTCCCAGATGCAGTTCTGGACGCTGGGATACTACTGGCAAGTTCCTCCACTGAAAGGGAGTCTGTATAGGACTGAGCAGGGTCCCCCTGCTTGGGCTGAGACAGAGGGGCTTCCTTCCCTGGAAACCTGAAATATGCTCCAGTTGTTTTGCTTAAGGTCTGGCACCACTCTGTGGCAGTTCTGGGTCTCTGAGAGGAATGACAGTAAATCTGCAGTTTGCAGCGTGTACTCAATGGTGTTTCTTCGCTGGGTACTGCAAGTCATGTGGCTCCTGGATCCTACTAATGGTGTCTAGCAAAGGTGGCAGTTGACTTTTCCACGCTGGCATTATTCAGGGTCCCAGGAGGAAATGCTGCTATTGTGCCAGAACCTGAAAAAGCACATCCCTTCCAGACATTTGCATTGAGGATTTCCTGTCGTATTTTACTTTTGAGACTGGCCTTCTGCTTTTCCCTTCTTTACATATATGCTGGAAATCTTGTTGCACTCCTAGAAAATGCACCTTACTCCCTGTACATTGAAGGCTGTAGTAATCAGATTGGTTTATTTGTTCTACCTTTACAGCTCTTTTTGCCTGTTCCTGGTTCTTCTGACCTGTCCTTGTCCTCTGTTCCTAGGCAGTATACTGTGTTACTGCCCTTTCTGATCCACACTGATTCTCCTGAGAAAGTCTGTGTTCAGCTGACCCACCTGAATGAGTCTGTGACGCTGAGTACCACACTTGAGTATCAAGGGGAAAACAGGAGCTTGATTGATGACGTGGTGTCAGAGAAGGATGTATTCACCTGCATCCCTTTCTCTGTGAGTATCTCATCCTCATTGCCTGGTCTCTTATGCCAAAGGTAAACTGCAAGGGCAAGGACCAGAGTAACACTGTGTAAATATTTGCTTCCCTCTTGTCCGTGTTCATGTCCATTCTCAACACCCTCTCACTGCTGAGATCTCTTTAACATGCTCCCGATTGGGAAATGCCAAATCCTGGAAAGCCAGCCCTTCTCTGGAACAAGAGGATGGGAGGCCAGGAGAAAGAAGTGGTGAACAGCTTCTTCAAATGGCTCTCCATATCATCCTTCAACAGCCACAGATTATCACTTGAGTAACTTCAAATTGGGGTAAAGCTTTTGGACCTCAGATATTTTTTTTTTTTTTGCTTGTGGATATGTATACTGAAATAATGTAAGAACATATTGCTGTGATTGCCTATGTCGAAAAAAGAGAGGGAAGGTGGAAATTCATAGCTTAATATAACTGATAGCCCTAGGGACTATAACAACTAGGACAACTAGGAAAGTTGGTCATGTGGCTCAGAGCATAGATTGCATCTTTATCCTGAAGGCTGAAGAACTGGTCTGCAGGATACTGAACTTGGCACCTGTGTCAGATGTAGGCTGAAGACTGAACTTTGTCAGTTAAAGAGAGATGCAGAGAGATCTGGCATGTCTGGTTTGAAAAGGGAAATGTTCTGCAAGGACTAGGGGCATTATCTGAAAGAGACTAGGGATTATTCCATTGTGAATGTCAAAAGGAAAAGGGTAGAAGGGTTTTGGTTAGGGCAGTAAGAATTTGTTAATATTAGGCAGCAGATCTGGGAGTTCTTTTGCTGCATAATCCTTGAACAATCACTTCACAGAAGTAGGAATGAGTAAGGGTATGGGACAAGTAAAGATCAGTCTCTTGCTCCTGACAATTATAGTTCCCTTCACCTCTGTGCTGTGCCCATCGTGATTATAGTAGATTTCTCACGAAGGCCAGTTTCAATCTTTAAAGGTGGTCTGTAACATAGTTGCTTTCTTTCTCTCCAGCTTCCAAAATCCAATAGCTGGTCATCAGTCGCGTTTCTCACTGTAACGGTAAAGGGCGCAACACTGCAGTTCAGGAGCCGCAAATCAGTGTTGGTCAAGAATTATGAAAGCTTGGTCTTCGTCCAGACAGACAAACCCGTCTACAAGCCTGGACAGACAGGTACCAGGGAAAGGCTGGATATTTGCATTTGAAGCAAAAAATTGTGTTAAAACTGTTGGACTGTGCTGGCCAAATGTCCCCTACTTTCAGTGGGAGTCAGAATGGCAACCTCATGGCTAAGCCTTATATTTTTAATGCTTAAGTGAAGAGAACTATATAAGCCATTCATTTCTTTTGGGCCACTCATCTCCAAAATTTGTCCTGTACAGAAATTAATGTCCTAAAAGAGGCACTGAGTTCTCTATCCATTCAGAGCCAACACAAACTTGCAGCCAAGTGCTGAAATAATTTGCTTGCATTCATCTTTCCTAAAAAGTGAGTCAAGTTATAACAAAATTAGAAGACCTATATGGATTCCAGTGTAAAAATGTGTCTTTGCAAAGTAGACAAAGGCAACTTAGTTTCATTTTGGTCCTAATTAATGAGATTATAGCCCATGATCAGTAAGATGTTCACACAGCCTTAGACTTGCTCTTAACACCTCTTATTAATGTAATTTCTTACATGAGTAACTTTCTAACAAATGGAATTTCTTCAGAAGAAAACAGCTCTGTTCTCTGTTGTACCATTTGTTTTTGCACCTGATGCTTTATGGTTGGTGACTGCACTGTGGAACCTCACTGTCTGCCTTTCTCCATCAGTCCTGTTCAGAATTGTTTCTCTGGATAAAGACTTCCGTCCTTTGAACGAGATGGTAAGGATAATACTTCCTTTTCTCTAGTTATTTGGCATTAAGCCATCTATGCAAGGAAAGGGAGGGAAGAAGAGTCTTCTGGGGAGACCTCTTGGTACACTGAAATAATTGTGTAATTCTGGGGTTAACTCAGATCTTAACAGGGTCTGTTCTTCAAATTTCTGTGTAGAGCTGCCCTCTGCATCCTTGGAAAGGTCTGACAAATTGCTGATGAATGGTGCTGGTGTAAACACGTCAGCAATGAGCAAGGCTGCCATTATTAGAGTGTACACCTGCTCTTATTGGTATTGCAGAACATCATAGAATCATAGAATAGGGTTGGAAAGGACCTTAAGATCATTCAGTTCCAACCCTCCTGCCATGAGCAGGGACACCTCCCACTAAGCCATGTCACTCAAGGCTATGTCCAACCTGGCCTTGAACACCGCCAGGGATGGAGCATTCACAACTTCCCTGGGCAACCCATTCCAGTGCCTCACCACCCTCACAGCAAAGAATTTCTTCCTCATATCCAATCTAAGCTTCCCCTGCTTAAGCTTGAACCCGTTACCCCTTGTCCTATCACTACAGTCCCTAATGAAGAGTCCCTCCCCAGCATCCCTATAGGCATCCTTCATCCAGAGTTAGTAATGTCAGTGTACTTTTCTGACAGAGACAAAGGATTGTCCCCACTCTTGATGTACCTCAAAATCATCTGTTTCTCCATACCAGGAACATTTTTCCTTCTCCCATTGGGTTACCAGCTTGTTCCTCGAAACATGGTCATAGCCCTGGTCATTTGACTGTGTTGCTTGCACTCTGTCTAAATATGTTGTTTTCTTTCTTTTTTTTTCTAGTTTCCATTGGTATATATTGAGGTATGTACAAACATTCAATTCACATTCACATCTATTGCACTCAGCCTGGCCAAAATGGCTTGACCAATAGCTTCAAGATGATTCTTGTCTGGTTTATGTATTAAGCAGGTCCATTTCATTAATTTGAATGTACACAGCGTTAACTCTTATGGTGGCAGACATGTACTCTGGGCTCAGCTTATAGCTCCTTCTATTGTCCAGCCCTGAGCTCACCTCACAACTTTGCTAGTGCCCCCCTCTTCTGCCACGCAGCCTCCTAAAAGCCTCCTAGCCTCCTAGCCTGGGGCTAGGCCTCCTCTCACTGCTTTGAATTGTAGAATCATACAATCATAGACTGGTTAGGGTTGGAAAAGTCCTTCTGGTTGCAGACTTACAGTGTTCTCATATTCTCCTTGTGATCACATTCCTTGTAGGACCCAAAGCAAAACCGTCTGTACCAGTGGACAAAGGCAGAGTTAAACATGGGATTAATCGAGCTGTTCTTCAGCCTCACCTCTGAACCTATTCAAGGGACCTACAGAGTGGTGGTACAGAAAGCCTCTGGGAAGATAGTTCGGCATCCTTTCTCTGTGGAGGAGTATGGTAACTGTCATTTCAGTTTCAAGTTCGTAACAGCTAGTCCCATTGGGCATGAAAGCTTAGTTGAACAGGGTGGTAGATCTGACCAGAATGTCCAGCATGGCTGGAAAAATGTCTCTATGTCCTCCCCCTCTCAAGCATCATCCTTTTCTGAGGAGTGAAGACTGAAGGACTTGTGTGACTTGTATCTGCTCCTCATTAAGCCCCAGGATATGCAGTGCAGCTTTTCTGACTGCTCACCTCAACAGAGCTCCCATCAGGAGGAGCAATGTGGTGTCAGCCACAAGCCGCACCTCCTTGCAGAGGTGATTTAGGGCTACAGCCCTAAAAATCTCCAGTTGGCTACCCCCCTGTCAAGTGTCATGCTGTAAGTCTGTGTTTCCGCTGCCTAAGGCCCAAAGTCCTGTCCTTTTGGTGTTGGCTGGGGCTGTCTGTAAATTCAGACTTGCCTTTTGTCCTCCAGAAACTAAGCCTGTAGCTCAAATGATGCCTTAGTGCCTTAACCTCTCTCTGATGCTCTCACCCCTGTGCAGTTCCTACTGTTTGGCTAGAAAATAGTATCCTAATACACACCTGCAGACAGTTGCAACCAACATAGCTTCCCACCCCAGCAAGCAGGCTGCAGCTCTCCTTGTTATGTGATCTGGCATGATCTTGCTCGTGCAGCTGACATGTGTCCTGGTATATGAATCTGGAAGTCCTTTGACCTCTTTCAATTGCAAGGCTCTTCAGTGCCCTGAATGCCTCCTAGTTCTCTCAAAACAGTCACCATCCACTTCACCTCCTGCAGCTGGGCTTAGATGTGATCTCACACTCTGCTAAGTCACTGGGGAAGCTATGGGGTCTTCCTGTTTTGCAGATTAGAAAGATCTACATGCTTTGGAAATTCAGAGACCAGGCTGCAGTCCCAGCTCTATATGTTTGTGGGAGACCTTTACTGACTTAATTCTCTTATTTTACTGTATCCAGCTGCTGTGGGACTGATAATCCATGTGTTATCTGAGAAGCTGCTGTATTTTAAGAGCTAGTGTAATAATCCTGTCTTACCTGGCACAGTGGTTGGTTGAGTGCCTGTGTTTTTCACTGACTTCAGTGGGATGTGCAGGTGACAGAAACCTCTAAAATCTGACAATCTAGATGCAAAAGAGTTTCATATCATTTCTGAGACTAGCTTTTGAGCAGCCTTCATGTCTCGTTCCTATATTACTCCCCACTACATAGACTGTTTTCCTTTCGTTCTGCTGCAGTGTTGCCAAAATTTGAAGTAACAGTGAAAATGCCCAAGGTGATCACCATTCTTGATGAGAGGCTGAAGGTGACAGTTTGTGGTCTGTAAGTGTCATTCTTTCAAGGCCTTCTTCATTACAGTTTTTTCTTCAGCTGCTGCTGAAAGTCCAATTGGGAGACTGCTATATGGTACTTCATCATGTTTCTCATTCGTTTTGGGGTTCCAGGACCAAACAGGCTACATCTACCATTTGACAAAAGGCAGCAAGTATTGCTTGGGGCACTTAGTATGTAACATGTAGAAACATACTGTTCTTCTAGTTTTTTGGGAGGGTTTTTTAACAGATTTTTTGAGTCATAGCAGGTTTTACACCAGCTATAGTGCAAGGGAAGAAGACTTCAGTTTATTTTATTTGGGAATGATGTTTTAACTGTGGCTTCTGCCTGTCATTGTTGAGAGAAACTCTAAGTGATGCAGCTGCCCTCATGCCTTTGGGCCACCTCATTCAGTTCCACATAGCAATGTTCATGCATCCTGCAGGAAAAGCCGTGGCTTGGGCTGAAGGCCCTGCTCACATATGTACACAAACCGTTTCATCAGAACGGGGCAGTGGGGTAGGTACTTGCAACGTGTTCTCCAAGATGAGGGCTCCTCTCGACTAAATCAGCGTTAAGGTAAATGAACTCTGAAGACTCACGTGTTATTCCAGGGATGTAATCAGTGCACCTGCCTCTGTAGCCAAGCTTGATCCTAAAATGTTACCCAATTTCTTTTTCTTTTTATTTCTTGTAATGACCCTGCTGTATCCTGGAGGCAGCTCTAAGGAAGAGTTCTGGCTACACTGGGGGTGAACTAGTAATTTTTCTCCCTCCCTCTTACATTCCTAATGGCTCTGGTTTTCTTTCAATCCTCTTTGCTGGTAGATACACATTTGGGAAGCCTGTTCCTGGCCTAGTGAGCTTTCGCGTCTGCCGGAAGTTTAAACACCCAGCCACCACCTGCTATGGCGAAGAGGCTAAAGCAGTGTGTGATGAGTTCTCTGAACAGGTCAGTCATGATTACTCTGTTGGGTAGAGAGATAGGAGAAAGTATGGTTTATTTCATAAAATCATAGGATGGTTTGGGTTGGAAAGGACCTTAACATCATCCAGTTCCAACTCTCTGCTATGGGCAGGGCCGCCTCACACTAGACCATGTCACCCAAGGCTCTGTCAAACCTGGCCTTGAACACTGCCAGGGATGGAGCATTTACCACCTCTCTGGGCAACCTGTGTGAGTGCTTCACCACCCTCACAGTAAAGAACTTTTTCCTTATATCTAGCCTGAACTTCCCCTGTTTAAGTTTGAACCCATCACCCCTTGTCCTCTCACTACAGCCCCTGATGAAGAGCCCATCTCCAGCATCCTTGTAGGCCCCCCTCAGATACTGGAAGGTTGCTATGAGCTCTCCACACAGCTTCTCTTCTCCAGGCTGAACAGCCCCCATTTTCTCAGCCTGTCTTTGTATGGGAGGTGCTCCAGCCCCCTGATCACCCTTATGTTACTCCTTTGGACTTGCTTCATCAGCTTCATGTCCTTCTTATGTTGAGGACACCAGAACTGCACACAGTATTCCAAGAGGGGTCTCATGAGGGCAGAGTAGAGGAGCAGGATAACCTCCTTCCACCTGCTGGTCACACTGGCTATTTAGCATGCCCTGTAGCCATGCACAGGCTTGCTCTAGTATGTACAAGCATAGTGTGAAAAGCAGAGAGAAGCCGTGTATTTTAAGGAAGCTTGAAGAAGGAGAGAATATTGGGTGCAAGATGAGAAGTGAAGGTGAAAGTAGGGGTAAGGTCAGTGTAGTTAGAAAGATGTGTGTAAAGGCAAAAAGCTTATAGAGAAAGAAGAGATGGAAGTTAAAAAAAGGATGAAGTGTAGAATAGAAGGGAGAAGTGAGATAGAAAAGGCGTGATTGATGAGAACAGAGCTGGGGTTGTCTTACTCTAGAGACTGTGTGGGATCAGAATTGGTGTTAGAAGCAGAAGAGGAGCAGAAATCAGGGGAAAGGTGATGCAGTTTTACAGAAGGAAGGAGTATGGGTTTAGCAGCAGTGGTTAATACAGACAGAAAAAAAAAGTCACTTTCTT
This sequence comes from Psilopsiagon aurifrons, assembly GCA_025447955.1. NCBI lineage: Eukaryota > Metazoa > Chordata > Aves > Psittaciformes > Psittacidae > Psilopsiagon > Psilopsiagon aurifrons. The sequence continues at coordinate 2,436 of JAOEHY010035122.1, read as the reverse complement.
CATTCTTCAGACTGACAAGTCTGCAAGAGCAAACCTGAATGGTGTTTGGAGCATAGCCAGGTGGAACTGTGCAAGTTCAATTGACAGAAGCTGGGGTAGCAGCAATTGTGGAAATATCAGGACAAGAAAGCAAGCAGAAGACATTCTTGTGGCCCTTGGTGTCTGCTACTCTATGGTTCCCACAATTGTCTCTGCCACTGCTGTTACCTATGTTAAAAGAAAATATGAGTGCTCCAGTGCTAACCTCTCTTCCAGACATGTCTTCCTTTTTCTGTGGAGACCGGCCCTGTGCATGAAAATGCTGAAAGAGAGGTGGCAAGCTTTGGAAATATTTTACCAGTCATCATCTTCTTTCTACACATACACAGGCTTTGGTTTATGTATCACTTACACAGCTTGTGCATTTTCAGTAGCAGCTATATTCTAATGTGCCTGATGCGTTGCAAATATTTCCTGTCTGGAAGACAGTTGAGTAATTCCTTATGCTTCCATATCAAGTGTTTGCAATTTCAAACTTCAGATGCATGCACAAAAATCTTTGAGTTTGCAAATTCTTTGCTCTGATGTCTTTGAAAGTACATTAAAATGCTCCTTGCCACGTTATTTATGTGCTTTTCCAGTTTTGTTAAAAACAACAGAGGAAATGATCTGTGAGGTTGTTTGGCTCTGCTTCCAGTTCATAACAACACAGTGGTGAATTCCTTAAGTTGGATGAACATTATATAACTGAGACTATAATTGTCTTGCTTGTTTTTCTCCAGAAGACAGACAACTATGGCTGTATTTCTGAAATGGTAAAGACAAAGTTATTCCAGCTCAAGAGAAATGGATACGAGAATAAGCTCCATGTGGAGGCTAAGATCAAAGAAGAGGAGACAGGTATGAATCATCTAAATCAAAGAGCTGTGTGATAAGCCCATGAGATACCAGCAGAGGGGACCGCCAAGTGGGAGTGAGGAAGAAAAGCAGACTCTTGCTTTTCTGGAATCCTGAAGTTTTCCTAGCTGGAGGTCAGGAACAACAGTATAATTGCTGGTCCAGCAAAGGAGCCTGGACCAGTAATTCTGGTCAGGCAGAGGAAAATTAATTCTTAAATGTGGTTTGTTGTTTTTCTTTTCCTGCAGGAGTGGAGTTGACTGGAACAAGTTTTTCTGAGATCACAACCACCATTACCAAAATTACCTTTGAGAATTCAGACACTCATTACAAACCTGGAATCCCCTTCTTTGGGCAGGTAGGGAAACCATGAGAATGGAATGCCGTGAGTGCCAAACAATCATGCTACTGAACCTCCTGGATGGATACAAATGCCCACTCTGCAAAGATCCTGGACCTCAGTGCTGCTGTGCCCTGTGGGCCTCCTCTCCTCTCCTCTACAGGCTTTCAAAGTGGGGAGTAGCAGCTGAGAGCACAGACCTCATTGTGCTTACCCCTCTGTCCACATGCTTCTTCTTTCCAGTCAAGTAAAAGTCTGCTTTCCCAGTCACCTGTTTAATAGGCGCCCTAAGGGTGTGAGTGCATGTCAGTGTCTACATCCACTCCTCTGATCCAGAGGCAGAGATAAGAAAGGGCTAAAGAAGTAAGATTCACTAAGTGTGCAGCTCTCTCTGAAAGAAATAGGTGATGCACATGTAAAGCATGGTGAAGGCTTCCTTGTCTGACATGACCCCAAGATTCTTAGCTTGGTGGTCTATCAGTCTGCTCAGGTGACAGGCATTCCTCTCCTTCTGTACTGTACTGTTTTTGCTCTTCCAGGTGAAACTAGTGGATGCGTCTGGTGCTCCAATTGCCAATGAACTTGTGAGGATTTCTTTACAAGGAGCTGAGGAAGGCAACTACACAACAGATGAAGAGGGCAGGGCACAGTTTACTCTGAACACTTCCAGGTTAAACTTAGATTCTGTTGGAATTAGGGTAAGTCCTGCAGGCAACGGAGGTGGTGGAGGGAGGAAGGGGAGGACCTCTGAAGTTTCTACTTCAGCGCAAAAGCACTTAGCTTCTTGTTCCTGTTTGTTTGTGCCAGCCATGACACCAGTGTGGTGGAAATAGTTGTACAACAAATCATGTCAGCTTGGGCTTAGCTTGTAAGTATTTGACTTCTGCTTGGCAATAGCAATATAGGATTAGAAGTAATATCATAAGATCATAATAATCCATTCTGCTCCAAGGGATCCCCAGCCCTACCTAGACAAACCTGTTTCAGGGGTGTGTGTAACTCTCACAGTGAAGTGCTTTGCTGTCTTTTCAATTAAATGATTTCCCAAGTATCTCACCTCAGTATCCTTTGTGGTCAGTTAAGGCAGTCTGCATCTCTGAGGGTTTAAATTAGCATTCAGAGTTTCTAAGAGGTCCTCATTTTTCTTTTTCTTTTCCTTTTTTTTTACTTTTTTCTAATTTTTTAAACTCTTTTTTTTTTTTTTTATTTCCCTTCTATAA
>JAOEHY010035121.1:0-10847 GCA_025447955.1 Psilopsiagon aurifrons | reverse complement strand
AAGAGAGTCGACTTGGAAAAATTAGTTTAATTTTTTGCAAGTGCAATCAGAGTAAGGTAATAAGAAAATCAAAACTAAATCTTAAAATACCTTCTTCCTACCCCTCCATTCTTTCTGAACTTAACTTCACTCCTGATTTTCCCTGCCTTCTCCCCTCCAGAGGTGCAGAGGGATAGGGGATGAGAGTGGTGGTCAGTCCCATCGCATGCTGTTTCTGCCACTCCTTCCTGCTCAGGGGCAGGACTCCTCACACTATTTCTTTGCTCCAGTGTAGGGTTCCTCCCAGAGGAGACAGTCTTTCATCAGCTTCTCCAATGTGAGTCCTTCTCACAGGATGCAGTCCTTCATGAGCTACCCTGTGTGGGTCGCTTCCATAGAGTGCAGTCCTGCCATCAAACCTGCTCCAGTGTGAGCTCCTCTCTCCATGGGGACACAGGTCCTGTGCTCCAGCACAGGCTTTCTCCATAGGGTCACAGCAGCCTTTGGTCATCTTCCTCTTCTGTGTGTTGTCCTCCAAGGGCTGCAGGTGGAGATCTGCTGCACTGTGGACCTCCATGGGTTGCAAGGGCACAGCCTGACTCACCATGGTCTGTGACATGGGCTGCAGGTGAATCTGCATGTAACACCTTCTCCTCTCTTTCTTCCTTTTTCACTGACCTTGGTGTCTGCAGAGCATCCCTCACACATGATCTCAGTCCTCTATTTAGCTAAAGCTGCCTAGCTGTGCAGCAACCTTTCCCCTTCTTAAATATGCTACCCCAGAAGTGATACCACTACCACTGATGGGCTCAACCTTGTCCAGCAGTGGGTCCATCTTGGAGCCAGCTGGCATTGGCTCTATTGGGCAATGTTCCTATTGGGCATAAGGGAAGCTGCTAACAGCTTCTTACGGAAAGCCACCCCTGTAGCCATTCACCTCTACCAAAATCTTGCCACACAAGCCCAATACACATGGATATATTGCAATAACTCATGCTTATACAATCCTTTTAATCAGAAAGATCAGCTTTATTTCCAGAACCAATTCCACACAAGGAAGTGTGGCTAGCAACAAGGAACCTAAGGCACAACAGTAGATACTCGTTATTCATGGTAGGCTTGTATCAGAGAAGAGAAAAGAAGAGGGAGTCCCCTCTCACTTCAAGTGTTAAGAAGAGATATTGTGTCCCCTCACAATATCTCACTGTTGGTCTGATCTTTAGGTCTAACTTATCCAGACTCAAGACAGGAAGTACCAGAAGAGGTTTTCTCCAGACCATATTTTCTTTGCATTGATGTCTGCTGCTGAGTTGTAACTACCTGTGGTGAGCATCCACTTTCGTGTGCTGTACTACTACAGGGTGGAATCCCATGTACTTTGCTAAAATGAGACAGGCCCTCTTTCACAGCAAAAGAAAGGTGCAGGTATATACAGCCTTTAACCAAGACTGAAGCAATTCATCACACTTCTTTTTTCTAGTGCTTGAGAGGCGCAGGATGTGGCAGTCCTAATGTTTGGATCATTATCTCTTAAACCTTGTAAATTAAATTCCTTGCTGCTGCCACTGGTCAAGAGATCAAATTAGACTGCTACCTGCATCCCAGCCCCCCATGTAAAAATTGTATACCAGCAGTCAACTTATGCTACCAGCGTGGTGTTTGTCTCAGTGTTTTTACACTCACAGAAATCATATAGTAACATGCTGATGTTGAAGATAAAATACTGGCCCCACTCCAATTTCTCTGCAATGTCTTACCCCAGCTCCCCACTATTCTAGTCCAAACTGCTTAATCACCACAAAGGTAGCATCTCTAGGGAAACCAGAGAGGCCTCAGCTGAAAGTGAATCCCTGTAGCACCAGTGGCAATAGCTGGTCATCCTAGCTCAAGGAAGTAAGTGCTCCTAGATCCAAACCTTCCTGTTAATAATGGTCCCTAGTGTTTTTCTTCTTGCTTCATTGTATGCTGGGTGGGGAGTAGGGAGGTTGGTACCTTTTTAAAGTGCAGGCAATTGCAACAACATGAAGTTCTAGTCACATGTTTTTTATGAAATAGCACTAGTCAGTTTCATGATATGAAATTCAATGCAATGTGCTCCATAACCAAAGTAAAGTGAGTTTAAAGTATTTTATTTGCACAGGGGTCTGCTTTTCTTCTCTCTCCCACTGCCATCTGCCCCAATGTTCTATCAAGGTTTTGTAAAAATACCATGTTTTCCTTTTTCATAACATCTCACGTTTCAATGGTTGTGCTACCATGTTAAAAGGACCAGCCTTTGCAGAAGCACTAACTGCATTAGAAAGACAGAGCTGAGGTTCAGAAGACTTGATTTCTAATTGCAGTCTTGCCATTGCTTTATATATACAAGCAAATCACTGAGACATCCTTGAAAAATCATCTCCCCACTGCACAGTGATAAAAAACCTTACTGAAAACTTTTCTCTCTTCAGCTGGAGGTCTTCAAAAGAGGGGGTTTTTGATGTTTTTTTCAACTGACACATTGGTTTGAGATTTAAAAACTGGGGGAGTGGGTGAAAAAGAGGAAAGTAGGTGTCTCATAAAATAAAGCAAGAATACAATTTTAATCCAAAGTTTAAAAAGGGAGATGCGCCAGAATTACATCCAAACTAGTTTTTGAGGAGAAAAATGAGGTTTTACTTCTAAAACCTCTACTTTCTTTTGAAAAAATGCCTTCAAACCGTTTTCATATAAGCAACTGAAAATACATGGCCTGCAAGCTGCTTCTGTCCTCTAATAAGTAATGTATTTACACTGTTACAGGCTTCTGTTTGTTGAGCTTGCTCATAAATGAAGAAAAGGAGGTAGGACTGTTGTTGAGGACTTCCTGCTGAGTGCTTGATATTAAGCTGATAGATTATTATGATCTAAATATATTAAAGTCCCATTACTTAATACTAATGACAATGCAAGTGCGTATTTGCTAAACAGCCTTTCTGTCTTCTCAGGCATCAGTACTCAGCAGATTACAGGAGTGGAATTTCAACAATCACTCATATTTTTCTGCTAGGCTCCAACAACACGCTGTGTTTGCAAAACACAAAATGCAATACAGTTCAATCCCACCAGGTCTCAGTACTCTCCTAGCATCTGTGCAGTAGGCTTATCGGGGCTTACAAAGTGGGCCTTTTCCATGTCTGTTCAATTAGAGATAATAATTGAAGGCATTAATCACACATTTACCACAAAATTTTCCACGGTTAGAGACACCCTGACAATTAGGTAATTCGATGTACATCCACTTATTTATGTTGCTCCGGCTATGCTGTTCTTGGTCTTCAAAGAGCATATAACCCAAACTTTAACAATGAATAGATTTTCACATTTAACCGTCTGAGATTTCAGCCTGGCACAGCAAGTCAGTGGCAGCGACCCTCTCCTGACTGCTGTGTTTCCAGCTGTTCCCAGTTTGAAGGACTGCGAGAAATCATCCCCAGAAAGCTTAGGAGCATGCTTACTGCTAAAATAAGACATGGCGGAGTTGTTCTCAGAAACACCATTCATCACTAAGTGTGGTAAGCTATTTTAAGTGAAGTGGCATCCTCTCATTCTGTCAAGTTAACCCAATACTGGGGAACACGCATTGTCCTCATATCAGATGAATAAGAAACTACAGTTCGAGGTGGTCAGCAGTAGCGAGGTGACTGCCCAAGGCTGCTGACTGAAGGTCAAGGAAAGTTTTAACTTGCAGGTGTAACCCTGAGCACCAGAACCAAGGCTCAAGAACCTCAAATATCAATTTATAAGAAGTATAAGAAGATGGGATAACAGAATCAAGTGAGATAATAGAAAAGGTTGCAAACCGAATGTCCAGCTCCCTTTAAGTATCTTGCAAATAAAGATTGGGACACAAGACTAGGCATATGTTTCCAGTGGTGTGACAATGGAAGACCTTGCAAGAAAAACATTGCCATTTACATGGGACTTCATTGGTCTCCATCAGCCTATGTGCTAAGACACTAGGGAGACTTAAGTCGCTGCCCATGGTAGGGGGCTGGAACTTAATGATCCTGAGGCCCTTTCCAAACCAAACCATTCTATGATTCTATTGGATATTGGAGAGCCATGTAACAGGTGGCAATACTGAGCCTGCCGGGGTCCTTGTCTATAAGTCGCTGGCCTCCTGGAAAGGCTGCAGAGGGTTGGGATGAGGGGCGCTTGCTACTGCTTGAGATGGAGGGGAAGCAGAAGCCCTAATAGCCCTGTGTTACTTACCACACATCTGGGAGCTTCCAGGCCCACAGTGTGTGGCTCACATGGGTACCCTGACCCAGATGCTCTATGTTCCTAATCTCTTTCTCCTTATTTAAGAAAATAGAAAATAAAGAAAGAAAAAATTTGTGAAGTGAGGAAGAAGTGCCTGTCTCTCATCAAGCCCCTGTTTTCACAGAACTTTACAGGAAACAAAGTTACTTATTACTGCAGGAGATGCTCAGGCTGTATAGGGTAGATTCAGAAGGAGAGAAAGGGACCTGCAGTGATAGCAGGTTTTTCTCCTCCATTAGCTCTGCGCACACCTTGCAAAGCTTTACATTGTGAAGCACCTGCACACTTCCACTTCCACACCACACTGCCTGGAGCTCTACACTGTCAGATACGCTACAGAGACAGATGAGAGCCTCATCTGCTGCTGATGGGCTCCACAGGAAGATTCCTATTATCGACAGGGGGCTCTCATGGTGCTACCGACATTAGCCCCCCAGCTCTGCCTTGTGAAAGGCTCTTTGAAACAGTTTTCAATCACTGTGGAGACAATCAGTTTTGTCTCTGGTAATAATATATTTAACAGCTCCATTTGCTGAAGAACATAAAGAAAAGGTCTTACACAACAGAAGCTTTTTAATTCACAGCCAAGAAAGAGTCACTGGAATCCCTTCTTTGGGCTGTTTCCTCAGGAGAAGGCTGGTTTGTTTAGCACTGAACAGAAGACAAGGTGAGTTCTTGTTAGGTGATGAGAAGAAATCATCCTGAAGAAAAAGCAGTGAAGAAGGGCAAGGGGGGAGAAAAGCCCATGCAACTTGGGTTGAAAACCTTGGGAATTTCCTGAAGTTACTCTGCAAGGAGATGAGGTCTGACAGAGCCTCAAACTGCCCTGCACTCAGAAAGGATCTGTCACAGGCTGTCACCTATTACAGAAGAAATGATACAGTGTGCCAAATGGAAAAGTCAGGAAGGCATATAGCAAATGCACATGTGAAGAGCAAATCACAGTTGCGTCCTCTACAATATCCCCATCATTAGGTGAGATATTACATGAAAATCTTCCCTTCCCCTTTGACAAGTCCACGCTTAAAGTATATCTACACTTTCTTTCAGCATATGTTTGACAATATCCTTATGATTTTGGCTGAGACGGTCACGATGCTTTTCCACAATGCTTTTCCAGTCTCCTACACCTGGATTCCTGTGATTACATGAAAAAATCCAATTGCAGCTATTAAAAAAAAAAAAAAAAGTACAAATTTACACAGGCACAGTGAAAACACTCTATTAACAAAAAAAAAAAAAAAAAAACCCAAAATCCATGCTTTTGTAACTTCCTCTTGAATATATATTGGGAGGGAACAGCTGAGGTGCGAACACTGCCATGTGGCAAGGGAAAAGAACAGAGCTCTCAGACAGCACTATCATACACGGCATATTTAGACAGAGGTAAGCAAGCTCTTTACTGTGAAACCAGTCTCACAGCTGAGGTACATGGGAAGATAAAATCCTTTAGATTACAAGGTGTGGAGTAAAGTCACTTAAGAAGTGTTGAAAATTACCTCCAAATCTAACTAAACCAACCCAGATGAAAAATAAAGCTAATGAATATACATCTGACAGCATCTTTAAGCACCGCTTTACTAGCATCCCAGTGATTAACATTTGCTGCTAATTTTTCCTGTGTCTTTCCTGATCTCCTGTTGTTTTGTTATTTGCTAGTCCTTGGTCCTTGCAAATGTATCTGTGCAGACATCACAAAGGCAGAATTACCTCTTGTCTGTGTGCAGCTCAGGATGGCTGTAGCTGCAGCCACCCAATTTGGGAGTGCAGCCAGAGCACAGAGGGGTTAGCTGCTTTGGAACAAAAGAAACATCCACAGCTACTTCCAAGAACATAACAATTGGAAAGACAGGTTTGCCAAATGGCTAGAAAGACTCTTTCCTTTGGACCAGGTTATTTCTGAACTGAAACTTTATGTCTCCTGCTTAGTAACAGCAATAATTGAGAGCACTCACTGGATTCTAGTCAGAAAGGAGAAAGGTCCCTAGACAGACTTACTCCATGGCAATTACCATTACCCCATAGCATGGTGGCTTTGTGATAGCTGCAGACATAAATTCACTTCTGTCTCCAGTATCACTGGTAGCAGAAATAAATGGGAGAGCTGAGCTCCACAAGTATTATTGCATGGGAACCCAGCATGATGCAGAGAATGGGTTTCCATTGGCTCCAACTTAAGTCAAAGCTGCAGAGTGACTGGAGTCTTCACAGAGGGTAAAGAAGAATTCCTCTAACAATAGCACAAAGTCCTGGACCCTACTTTTCATCAGACTCTTCTACTAGAGGCTTTTTACTACAAATTGACTGAATTAAATGTAAGTTTTGGCACACTAGGAGGTGTAGTGTAAAGTTGTCAGAAGGCTGATCTCTCAGAATGAAAGCAGTTTAAAGGCTTTCTTGCATCTGTAGCTGATAGACAGAAGCCAGACTTATGAGCAATAAGAACTGAATAGTAGAGCTGAGTTTCTCAGACTTAGAACAAGTGTTGAAACTTTTCTCAGAAGTAAACAGAATTCCAGTTTGGTGGTGGCAAAATATTTAAGCCTTTCTGACATTAAGCTCCATTTCCCAGTAAACTCAGTTACCTCTTGATCTCAGTCTTTCCTAGACCAGAGTCTCAGGGAGAGCAAAATCTCAGACATCACACTCCCAGAGGTAGTTTTCTTGAAAAACAGAAATGAAGGCTGTGCCGTGTTCAATAAAAAAAAACAAGAGTTTTTGTGGAAGAGAGAATGCACATGGCCCTTGAGACATCATAACCCCCTTAGACATAAGAACTGACTGAAAAAATAACCCAAGATAATAGCATTATGTTATGTGATAAAAGCTGGTCTGCACACACATGAAGGAGCACAGACGCGCAATGGCAGGACACACATATTAAAAGGTGCAGACGGACATTTGGAGACTGCACAGGATTTGTTATGGGATGTTCAAGACAGGAATCAAAGAAAGGGAGAACTGTGGAAAAGCAGAGGGAGGGAGATGAGGAGGTAAAAAGGACCAATCTCCTGTTAAGAGGGCTGCTCTGAATGTTTGTCTGACAACACCCTGTGCCTGATTGTCACAGTCTGTCCTATTTTCTTATCAAACTCCACTTTTGTTTTGTGGGGTGAGGCATCCGCCAACCTCTTTTCTGTGTGCATGTGTGTGTATGGGGGTTTGCAGTGCCAACAACTGGGAAAACTGGTGTGAGTGAACTTAAGAACTTAAATATCAGCAACAGGAGTTGCACCTTGTATCACGGGGGCTTATGAGTCTGGGGTGCTAACACCTGGAGTGAATGAGGTTCTAAGTCCCTGCTGGTTTCAAAAGGCACCTTAATACATCCTGAAGACAAATGCCACCTTTGATTACATTGTGTTGTCACAGAGATTATTTGGACCTACCTACCTACAGGGAGATGATAGGGAGTTGTACACTTACTTTCACTTGCATTTTGTTATGTTAGGCTTCAAATACTTGACTACTTTAAGGATTCAAATCTCAAAGGCAGCTTTTGAAACACAGTCTTTCCCTTTATGAATCTTATGAGCACGCAATCGGATGTTATCAGATGCTCAAGTTATCTCCCTTAAGAATGATACAGTACATACAGCTTTCAGAATTTGACCATTTATGTGACAAAAGTATAGCTAGTTGGTATTATGAATGTCCAAATCCAGTACAGAATATTTAAAATCCCCTATCTTTGCCATAACAAAACAGAAACCAATTAACTCACCCATAAGGAGACTCTATCAATTTGTTTTTTTCACTTTCATTGAAAAATAAACAAAATGTAATATATTATTCATGCAAAATAATTCTAGTTTTCCATTTGGATGGGGAGAGTCTTACATGTGATCTGTTCTAAGCCATTTTTTATTATTATTGTTATTTTTAGTTTGGCATCTGAACCTAAAAATCAATTACTTGCACAGTCCTGGATGACAGCTGAAAAAGCCATTTCTAATCTTGTGTCAGTAAAGGCTGTTGCCATAAGCAGCAAGATCCTCTGACTGACACATAAACCAGTGGCTTTCAGAATAATTTGACAGCTATTTTAGCTTTTTTATTATTTATTTTTTCTTTTTTTGCTTGTTGGGGTTTTTTGTTTGCTTGTTTGGTTTTTTTTTAGCAGGAAAGTCTCTTATTATCATTTACACACAGCAGTCCCTCTCTCCAGGACATTAGCTGAAAATCCACTTGTTTAATTAAGCTTTAGGCTGTAAGCCTTCTGTTCTTTCATTTTAATAGACTTAGACATAGAGGCACAGTCTCTGCAGGTTTTACCTTACTTATCATCAGGTTGCTGACTTCTTAATCAGATTATTATATACAAGGCATTTTAGCAGGGACTTGCTGACTTAAGTGAAGGGGGAGAAGCCACAGCCGGCATGCTTCTAGATAATAGAGATGACAACATTATTTTCCTAATAAGTAAAAGAAAGCAAGCCACAATGGTTTTATGGACAGGAATGCAAACAGCAGTAATTAAGTCATGACCCCAGGCAAAGCTGAGAAGGCATAGGGTAGAACTAGATGCATTTGCCTCAGGTGATCCAGCAGATCTGTGATCCCAAAGCAGAATCAACATCGCCAGAACACTGGATCCAAACCACCCTTCCTGGAGAGCAGTCCATGTAACTACTCATCCTGGATTCACCTACTAAAAGAAAAACAGGATTTTTTTCTACTTCTAATTAATAAATAGGAAAATAAATGAACCAATTTTCTCTAATTTCCAGAGGTATGCAGAAAATGTGCCATTTTCTTTGAATATGTGTTTTTTACAGCATGGTTACTCTCACTGAATGGTACTCTGCAAACACATGGGAGAGGGATACTGCTACAGGACACAGCATGATGCAGAACAGTCTAATGTGAGGTGCCCCTGCCCGTGGCATGTGGGCTGGAACTAGACGATCTTAAGGTCCTTTCCAACCCTAACTATTCTATGATTCTATGATGCCAGGTGCTGCAGTCTGTGCAGCAGGGAAAGGTGATGACTTTAAAGTGACCAAGCAAGGCCAACTTTCATTCTTTGGTTTTTGGCAGAGCTCACGTACCACAACCTTTCTGCATTTCCATGTTACATGGTTTGATGACAGAGCTGCAGTGACTAAGGCCAGAGCTCTTGTGTACTCTCTGTTTATTTACCCTTATTAGACACTACTACCTCTGCTTCAAGAGTTCATTGTGACAAACCTGCACATAGCAAGAGACAATCTCTGCTTCAGATAACACAACCACACAAGAGCAAATGAGCCAGGTATGTGTCAGTAGCAGAGGGAAGGTGGAGGATGAGACAGGATTATAGTACAGCCTCTCCTCGTTAACACTGACCAGTAGCATCATGACACCGTTGCAGTTATATCCCTCTCCCCAAAGCCCCTTCTACACAGGGAGCAGCTATATATGACTAGAAGGAAGAGCAAAACTGACTCTGTTTGAGGCCCATATCTCAGGATTTCAACTGACATGTTAACTAGTTTTCTTTAAGAAGCAGGGGTTCAGAAGAAACCCCATAAATACTGTGTATCATGGAGATAAAATACTCAGACTTGAGAGAACTAAGGCAAAGCAAAAGAAAATTTTTTCTCATACCTTCATCATCTGTATCTCATCCTTATTTTGACAGTTTTCTTTCCTTAATTCAAACTCTTTGCAATCTTTTACCAAAGCAGATGTAAAACAAACACAGTTTTTATGAGTATATTCAGTATACTGCACATTTTAAGTGTTCTTCCATCACTCTCAATAAATCTGATTTTGTGTGAGCAGACATGTTAAGAATTTCCATCAAAATTTAGGCTATAACAAAACAAAAATATATTAAACAAATCATAGTGGGCAATATAGTCAAACACAGATAAGACAACACACAGCAAACCAGTCAACATTGATTAGCAGGTTTGACAAATACATTTGCAGTAGACGGCAAGAGAGAGAGCAAAAATAAATTGTCTTAGTTGAAACACTTTGTCTTTTTTCTTAATCTTAAAATAGGCAATGTAGGAGCAGAATATTAGTATGCCACACATGCCTGCATCTGAGCACACAGAGTACAAATTTCATGTGCAGTAGATAGATACACTGTTGGAGACCAAGGCTTTAGTATCACTCAAAACCACAGTTCAGTACAAAGATGGCTGAAACATAAAGTGCCACTTCTACAACACCAGAACACAGGTTGTCTCAATTCCTGCCAGGAAGGAAAAGTGACCCAAGAGCATCTGTGAAGCCAGCAGCCCAGGATTGCTTCAAGATCCTACTGCAAAGCAAGTACCCGGGTCTCTTATTGTAAATGAAGAGACAAAGCCCTGGGAAGCAGCAGGATAGCCACTTCTGACCAACACCTCTCTGCCCTTGTTTTCACTTCTCAGGTGATACTTTGCACTACTTGGCCAAGAGTTTTTGTGTACTCAACTTGAATGATCATAGAACCATAGAATAGTTAGGGCTGGAAAGCACCATAAGATCATCTAATTCCAACCCCCCTGCCATGGGCAGGGACACCTTGCACTAAACCATGCCACCCAAGGCTATGTCCAACCCAGCCTTGAACACTGCCAGCGATGGAGCATTCACAGCTTCCCTGG
>JAOEHY010035120.1:0-18130 GCA_025447955.1 Psilopsiagon aurifrons | reverse complement strand
GAGCAGAGTAGAGGGGCAGGATCACCTCCCTCGACCTGCTGGTCACGCTCCTTTTGATGCAGCCCAGGATATGGTTGTCTTTTTGGGCTGAAATGGTAAGATAACACATATATAAGGTACTGAGGTATTTTTCTGAATATATTTTACTGTATTTAACAGTGGATAGCATACACTGTAATGATTAGCACATATCTTATGATGAATACACTTCTGTCAAAAGGGCCAGGAGGTCCATGTAACATTTAAATGCTACGTTAGTCCTATTTTGAGGGCTTAAATGGGTCTCAAATGGTGCATAGGCTTATGCCGGCCTTGGGCGTAAGGGCACAATTCACTCTGGAAGGAGAAACCAAGCATAAGTCTCATCACAGCTGCAATATTCATTTCTGGAATTCACCCAGCAGGTCTTATCCAAGCCACTACAGACAGGCAGTTTGAGTTTTTCCAGTTCCTAATGATTACACAGTATCCTGGAGTCAGTTGGACAATTTCCACTGAGAGTGAAGCTCTTTGTATTTAATATCCCCCTAAAATAAAAGTGGTATAAGAGAAGGGCCTCAGTCTTTTTCTTCTTTTATTGCTGTTGTTGAAAAGGTTTAGCCCACAGGGATCGGAGCACTGGGCAAAACTACAAAATATGCAATACATCCTGTTACACCAAAGTAGGCAGATCCTCTCCCATAACAACCAGACTGGTACAATGGAAGACTTTGTCTAGCTTTCCTGACTATACAGTACTATAGCGTGCATGGTATTTCATTATGGTTTTCATTTCAGGAAGTTAAATGGTGGAAATCTCTAAGTATCATGACTCCATTTTCACCATTGTTCCGGGAGGGGGTGTGTTAGAAAGGAAGGGGTAAATCTCCCTGGAGCTCTATTACATGACACTGCAGTGTACCACAGGAAATTATTTCCCTCTTTACTGGACACCCAGAATATTGTCAAATACGATTCTTGAAAATCCTCAGCAGCCATGTTGCAAAGAAATTTGTAAAGCAATAACCAACTGAAGTGCCTAAAAGACATAACATATGGACATAACAGAGACTATCTTGATCTTAAGTTGATCTGAACAACTGGTCCTTTCAAAATCCATTTATCACGATCTTCAGCAGGAGAAAAAGCCCGAGCAGGTCCACTAGACAAAGCCACTTCCTCCTCTATACACCATGCTACAAAATGTCATTCCTGTATCTTGTGATCTTCAATAGATTTACAAAGTGGTATAGAAAAAATACACACCTATGGAGGCAGCTTGCCTTTCAAGGCCTTAGGAGAACAGGGCAAGAAATCTCTAAATCAGCCCAAACTTTTGCTCTCCTATGTAGTCAAAGTTACAGAGATTTCGTCATAGCCTCGAGGCTGTTTCCCAAATTACCTACTCTCTCTCAGAACTCTTCCACTTCTATGCTCCCTTGTCTGCAATATTTTCAGATTTTTTTTCTCCCAAAAGGACATTTTGAAATGTGCATGTCATGGTCCAGATCATAACCACACCAGGCAGCCTTCTTTCCTCCCTAATGTTTACTGAGTTTTATATTCTCCAATATGAACTGCAAAATGTGTGTACTCGAACCCTTGCCAATGAACAGCGTGACTTTCCATGCTTCATAAAAACTCACCCATCCCCTGTGTAGGAAAACCATTCTCCTCTGCACAGAGCAGGAGTTCACTGTTTCAAAACACGGAAACCATATGGTGACATGTTTTAAAAGAAAACATAACAAAACAATGTCCCACCCATGACCCTTCCCAACAGCCCCCCACCCTTTTCATCCTGGAAAACTGACCAGCGTAATCACCTGGTCTACCACAAGGTTCCAGCTGCTGGTGTGTGAGGAAGGATGAGTGTTAGCACCCTGTTTGTGTTTGTTCAGTAGCTGTAAGTCAGCCCATTGTCAGCCTTGCAACCTTTGATCACTGAAAAAGCAGGGGGGAGGCAAAGGACATTCAGGGGTAGTTTGTGCTGGAGCTTCTTCCCCTGATGCAGCTGGGAAGCTCCCAAACCTGAGCTTCTAGGTGTATGTGCGAGAGCGTGCACATAAAGGTTGGAGGCCATGTATGTTTGGGTTTGAGAAGGGCCATGTGTTCACATCCAAAATACTCAGCTTGTCCCACTTGACTCATTAAAATTAAGGTTTTTAATATTTCCAAGAAGAAATGACAGCTTTTATTAAGGTATTCCAATACTTATTAACAGTAACTGTTAAAAAGTTGTGTCCAGCTTCTAATCTGAATTCATTTAACCACAGTGCCTAGCCAGCAAAACCTTGTGAAATTTTTGTCTACTAGTGTGAAGAATCTGCTACTTGGTTTTCCTGGTTAGTAAAATTATAGATAATAGCCATGTCACTCTTGACATTTTCTGTGGGAGGCTAAAATGCAATAAGGACCTTGTGCCTATGCAAACATCTATTTTTTAATATTTCAGTCATTGTCGGTCTTTGACTTAGCCTCCTTCAATTAATTGGAATTCTCTCTGAACTATGGGTAGTACAGCTGGACAAAACAATGCTGATCAATGCTGCTTATACCCCTGTAAGTGTTTGAGACCAGGCTCGATGGGGCTTTGTGCAACCTCGTCTGGTGGAAGGTGTCCCTGCCCATGGCAAAGGTGTTGGAATTGGATGATCTTTAAGGTCCCTTCCCACCCAAACTATTCTATGATTCTATGTACTTGAGCTGCCATAACTCTGTCAGGCAGAGCACCATGCCAGGAACTTACATTACCTGGTAAACAGCAGCAGCTTCTCTTTGCTTTTGCAGACTCCCTGTTTCTCTGGAGAAAATGTTCCTCTTCTAATGTTGTGGCTTACAGTCTTTGTTTTCAGATGTACTGCTCAGCTCAATATTTATTCAGGATCCTAAATTCTTCATGTCAGTGTCCAGCCCATTTTAAAGCTTTGACTGCCTCCCAAACTTATTTTATGATTTTATGTCTATTTCCAGGTCACTGATAAAAATATTAAATTGTGTTGTGCCAAGAATTGTGTTCTTTGGTATGCAGCAGAAGTCTTGGTTGATAATATGCACATCTTTACAATCACATGTTGAGGTCTACCAGTTTCCAATGCAATCAGTGTTTGCTTCATATTTTCTATGCCTAGGCAAATCCATACGAACCACACTGAGCAACTACAGTGTAATAAGGCTGAATAATAGTTCTGTGTTGTATAGTCATGTCCTTCTTATCCTCTGTCTGCTGGAGCATTTGTCATTCAAGCCCAGGGCTGCTGTCTAGAACATTGCTGTTGGGGTCCCACAGAGTGAAGTCAGGCTTCCTGAGTGGCGCTGACAAAGATGTGACCTCACTCCAGCTCTGTTTTGTCTGCTCATACATTTTTCTACTTACAGTGCTCAGATAACACCTCCCTCCTGGACTTCACAGAGACATAAAAACCCCTGTCCTTTCCTGTTTGCATCTTCTGAAGAACTCTTCTTGGTAAAGTCTCACTGCAGGATTTTAGTCTTACTTAAAACGTCTATCTACACTTTCTTGTAATCTTTAACTGATGACTCAACTCATTGTCCCATTTCAGACCAATTTCCAGTGAAGAGCAATGCAGCAGTCTCACTTAATGCTGGGTTTTAAATATTCAGGGGAAGCTATTTAGTGGGTGAGGAAAATCTACACATCCTTGACAAAAAGCCTTAATGCATATCATTGTGCATAAACTACTTTTCCTTGGAAATAAAGGCTCAATGAGTCCCCATATTCTGTTGTGTTGTTTGCTTTGTTGTTTGGTTTTTAATCCGTATGTTCTTTTACAGGGATGTGGAGTAGTCCCCATTATAACTAGCCAAAGAACTATGATGCAGCAGAGTCTATGATGCAGCAGAGTCTCCCAGTTTGCACTTGTGAAAATTAATGACTGCAAAGATGTAAAGCAGTAGCATGTCAGACTGTCTGTTCCCTGCAGTATAACCCTTGTGTATCTTCCTCCTTTCTCATTTGGCTAAACCTGTTTTAACAAGCACCTGGAATGGTTCAGCTCAGATATTCCTGCTGTTCCTGCTCTGTAAACCCAGAGTAACTCCTTTACATATTTCTCTCAAAGGAGTAACTTGCATGGGGCAGAGACAAAATTCCAAAACAAAGCAAGCAGATGCTGTGGGTCTGTGAAAGCCACATGAAGTTGGAGCTCTGATGGCTTTTATTATGTTGTGGTGTGAATACCCCGCGTTCACATAGCCTGATGAATTTGGTAGGCTTTGCCATTATTTTGAGTTTCAGGCTCTTTCTGCAGATCTGAGGGCACTCTGTGTGCATGTGTATTTGCCTGCACAAGGTGGGGATTTTACTTTATTTTTTAACATTGGAAAGTGAAGCATTCTCACTCTCCAGCCTCTTTACTTGCACTTTGTTGGGCTACCAAAGAAACACTAGAAGACTTATTGGTCAATAGCTTTTATAGTAAAAGTTAGTAATGTTTCCCAGTAGTAAATGTTGTGGGAAGGACATGAATTCCTTTCAAGTTCTGAAACAGATTCTTTTTTTCCTTCAACCGGTTCCTCAGATCTGGGGAATTCCAAAAAGAAGGGGTTTCATACTGAAACCCAACCCATCTATATTGTTAATGGGACTGTCAAACTGCTGTTTTTACAATGTGTGATTCAGAGAACTCAGCCACCCACACACTAACTGTAACCACAAGAGGCAACACTTCAGAGCATCCTATCTGAGAATCCATCTATATGGACATTTCAGACAGACCTAAGGCTCCTTTGCTTATGCTTCGAACTACCTGGACCTGAGCCAGCTCTAATTTAGAAGTCCTGCAGACATGTTAGCTCAGTTCTGTGTCTGAGCTACTATCAAAGCACTTGCAATCACCTGGGTTGAGATGATGCCTTGTGGGTAAACCTCAGTCCTCAGGTGATTCAGAGTTGTGTTGCCTTTGCAGATATCAGAGGAATTTTGCCTCAGCAGAAAAACATGTAAGGGAGTACATGTTTTTCTGCTTTTTGTTATTCGTGTGCCATTACCATTGCTCTTGCCCAACAGATTTTTCTACTGAACTGATGCTTAGTCTATACAGCCAGTTTCAGGGAGGTTCCCATCACCATACAGCCTCCCCGTTGAACATGAAGCAGCTCCTTAATAACCCCCCAACCCTGGCCTATCTTTCTTTCCCTCCCTTTGCACCCACTCAGGCCTGGCCAAAATCCAGTCCTCAGCTGAAACCTGTAGGACTCCTTTCGTAGTGCACATACTTTACAGATAAAAAAGTGAGAGTTGCATTAGAAGAAAAACAACCAGAAACCCCCTGCTTGCATTCTCGTGTAACACCCAGAGGCAATATCAAAGGCTCTTGGCTCTCAGTCTCAGCAGACAACAAGTTTGCACCTGAATCATTTGGAAGCAAAATCTTTTCAGGAAAAAGGCATCCGGTTCAAAATATAGTATCAATCCCTTTGTTTAGTTTAGCTGAATCCATCGTTTTGCATTTTCATCCCTCAATCCACCCTGCCAGAGAAACAAATCTCTGGTAATTTGAACACATGTATTCTTCACTAACTCCAACACTGGTAACTTGTTCCATATTCTCAGTACCATTTGCATTAAATAGTTCTGCCACGTTTCCTCTGTGCTTCCAAATGCAGAGAAACAGATGGGTAAACAAAGCAAAGAATGGCTGTGTCTCACCGCACTTGATTTTTTGTTTGAAATCTATGCAAACTTTGGGACTAATTGGGTCATTGTAAAATAAGGGAAATTCCTGTAAAACCTTTTTTCACTTCTTCAAAAAAAAAAAAGAAACATGGATGCATTCTGGATTACAGCACGTAAATTGATGTGGAGCTAAGATAGGCTCCATTTTGCACAGATACTTTAGGTATCTGAGTTCCTAGTTGTTGGCAGCATGCTTACCTTACTGAAGTGCAATTTGAAGTTATCATTTACCAGCTTTTTTTCACACCACTTTTACAGAAGTAGGAGGAAAGTGATAGTGGGGAGCTGTCTATGGCAGGTTTGCCAAATGATTATGAAAATTTTGTTACACTTGAAAACCAGTGCAAAATAACAGTTCTGCTGTTTGCTGGGTTTTTTTAAAGTCAGACTGAAGGATGACTGTGTCTTTCACCTGATGTTGATACTGGCTGTATCTTTGAAAAACACACGCCAAAATGAAAACAGAAATAAGGAAACTTCTCTTGTATAAAAGGGTGTACTCCAAAAGGTTGTTAGGTAGTGTCTTAATCTGGGGCTGATACAACTGGTATTTTACTGACTCAGGCAGCAGAGCTTAATGATTGTTAGCAGTGTCTAGTGACTGTGAATGTTCAACCTGTTTTGTCTCTGCCTCCACTAAAGAAGGCAGGGAAACCCTTCTGAAAAGGTGGCAGATCTTTTTGCAAAACCTTTGCAAAAAGGGTGGGAGATCTTTGTGACCCTTCAGTGTGTTTATTTACACTCTGCAGCTGTTTTCTTCAAATGTCACTAATAGGTGCTGTCTCTGGATTCTTGTTTCTCCCTTTGTAGGCATAGTGTCATCTGCTCGGGCAGCACAGGCAACGTGGCCTCCTGCTGCCCTGCCTGTGTGGGGCCAGCTTTTCCAGCTCTTCTTGATGCCTGAGGCTGTTTGCCTTCAGCAGCATTCCTCTGGGAAGGGTGTGTTTGCCTTGTTGCTCTACCTGGAAACTCTTCACTGCCACAGATTTGTGGAGGTAGTAGGGATAAGATAGGACCTACTGTGTTGGAAAGCAGAGCAATTGCTGAAAAATAACTTCACAAAATGAAGAAGCTGTCTTCGGCTTAACGGCTGCAGGTTATTTGTTTGGGTGTTTTTTTTCAAAGGGCTGGGACCTTTTCCCGTTGTTTAGCAAGACAGCAATAAAAGTTCCTAATTAAAAATAAATTCAGATTTGGTACTTGGAAAGGCTGATTTCTGCTTTCATAGATTTAAGAGATTGCAACTTTTGATCTGAGGTTTTTTTGGAAACCAGACAACTCTCCAAGCCAAAGGCCCACAGCAAAGTGATATTGAAATATCTAGTGCCTCTTGTATAAAAATCTGAAGACATTCAGATTTTAGCAGTATGTTGGAAAATAAGCATTTTCAAAGCTATTTTTTTTATACTCTGCCACTGTTACGTTTTTTTTATTGCAAATTTCTCTGCTCCTCTGGCCACCAAGTAGTCACAGCAGGAAGCTGTGCAGATTCAGTCAGTAAATGTGCAATCAGGCTAGTAACAGTTGAAATTCTTCATAAAGGGACCTAAACCAGGCAAGGGACATCTACACCATCTATTTCTCCAAGGTCCTCTGTGTCAGAGGATCTGAGACTCACAGTCATTTGTTGCATGGTGCCACAGTGCAGAGAAGTTTGTTTTATTCTTCTTTTTAAGTCAAACAGCTGAGAAAAGCTG
This sequence comes from Psilopsiagon aurifrons, assembly GCA_025447955.1. Taxonomy (NCBI): domain Eukaryota; kingdom Metazoa; phylum Chordata; class Aves; order Psittaciformes; family Psittacidae; genus Psilopsiagon; species Psilopsiagon aurifrons. Next base: position 10,756 of record JAOEHY010035120.1, on the reverse strand, counting down.
ATAGCGTAACAACGTCAGGTGTTGTGGCCACAGTCACATGGAGAGCTTGAGCTGGAGGGACAAAGCCCAAGAGTCCAGGCAAGCTGAGTAACGAAGCTATTTTCATTTCAACAGGGACAGAAAATCACCTCCATGGTGACAGATATATTAGATGACCTGGAAACACAGTGACCCTCATTATAATAAATTGTTTCCTCTGAGACCTAGTTATGGTCTGTAAAACAGGAGAAGATTGGGCTGCAGTCCTGGACATGGCAGGTGTAAGAGCCAGGATTGCTATCCTGAGGCTGGGGCTGCCGAGGAGCTGCCTTGGCCCCTCCACTGCCTCCAGTCAGTCACCTTGCTCACTACACAGACCCTGCCTTTGTTCTGGCCCCCTCATTAGCCACTGGTTGAATCCTCCCTCATTACTTCATACTTCTCAGAGTCTTGTCCTTCTCGTTTTGTACTGCATTTGGAGTCTCGTTTTCAGCCCTTCGGCTTGAAGATTCACAGGTGACCAAAGCACACACAAGAAAGTGAACAGGCAAACTGATGTCATGTCAGCTGGACATCCTGGTTGAATGACAGTACTCTGAGGGACCTCAAAACTGACAGAAATGAGGAATCTTTCAGAACCCAGACTTTCTTTTCTTTTGTTTTAGTTCTTGGGCTTATCCAGGATGTGTTGAATATGGCAGACCCTTACCTGAATTCCTTAAGCATCCAAACCTGCAATGACTTGGATTTGGACTACCTGCAAATTACCAAACTGAGAGCTTTTGGGAAACAGCAGGAAAACCTTTTCCAGAGGTTCTTACACTGACATTCCAGATAAGTGCCTGAGGCCTTTCTGGAAATCCTAGATGCCATTGAAAGTCATTGAGAAATGTCTTTGGAGTTATCTAAAACCCCAAATAATTTAGGAATACTTTTAGCAATCCCTTGGAATAGTATGCTTTGGAAAATCCAAGCAATGTGGATTTATCATTCCAAATCAGAGATGATTATGGAAAACCTGAGAAAAAGCAAGTCTTTTTAGGTGTGCCATTAGACCTCAGCTAGCATATTCTATCTTCTTTGCCTGCATCTCTACCCCAATTTGTTCTCAAATCTTGGAACAAAAGAGCTATCAGTACCCAGCCAATCCAAAAGCAGTTTTCTTACATATGAAATTACATGTCTGAAAGCATGTGCCTTTTGAATCTACTAATATTATTGCTATGATGCTAAAAAGGTTCATGCATTTGATATTAGGACTATGCTGACAGATCCAGAGCTTTGCATAATAACAGTACTTGAAAAAGTAAGATGTCACTAAGCATTAATTTTACAGGACACAATTTTATTTTTGTCTTCCTGTTTGCCTAAACAAAAGCAAACTTGCCTTGAATAATTTTTCCTTTACTGATGTTAGTTGTACAAATATTTACTGGCTCGCCTAAGCCAGGGTTTCAACTAAAACAGTTTTTATCCAGAAAAATAAGGTAATCCAAAGAGCCATATACCATTAAAAAGAAGAAATTTTCACATACTTCAAAACATAAGTTTTACTTTTGGTGAAAGGGAGGGTAATTTGCTATATTCACTCTTCGAATTAAGCTCTGTTTTGTAATGCACTAAATAAATTCATTTTGCTTCCTATCAATTCAAACCCAAACCCAATAAAAATGGCATTGGTGTATGATTAGCCTGTTCAGAACCTCATTCTGCTGGTTTTGTTCAGAGTAAAAGGATGAGTAAAATGTCTCTAAAGGGTTTTTATCTAGGCTGACATTGCAAAATGAGCTTTGTGGGTTTTTTTAAATGTTTGTTTGTTTTGCTGGAGGTGTGAACTTGGATCCAGGTTTCCAAATAATGTAAAAATACAATCTCATCAGGGAAAACATGCACAGCATACATGTTTCACACAGCAGCCTTTTTTTTTAACAACAGGCAACAGGGAAACTGGAGGAGATCCATGCTATGGAGAAAGGGCTAAGGGAGGCACCCGTTGTGCAGCCTTCCTGAGAGGCCATGAGCATAATGTAAGCTCTATTTGCAAGGATTTGTTTTTTCCTCTTCCCTCACTTTAGCTTCAGTTTAAAAAATGAAATAAAAAGGTATAATGCCATTATACCTTTTATAAAGCCATTTGCCACAGCTTTGTTAAAAGGAAGGCAGCACTAGATCTTTCTTCCTCCTAGGCCCTCCTTTATATTTTGTCAATGTGAAAAATGGGATCTGAATGCAAATGAGACCATTGTTGATTCTGAGCTTCTTTTCCAGTTTTCTCCAAATTTTTATTTTAAACCTAACACTGATTGTCTGTTTTTAAGGCCCTGAAAAATGAGGGCAGCCTACATCCTTAGCAATACCAGGAATGCTTCCTTGACATTTTCCAAGTCTACACCAGATACAATAATCCCTGAACTGCAGAGTAGTCATTCAGCTGACCTCAGTGGTTTTGAGCTCAGACCCAAGGTGTGTGGTGGAATGTGCAGAAAGGAGGATTCGAATCAAATTCCTCTTTAGTGTCTATTTTATAGAGTAAGGAACTGGTTAGTGAGCCTTACCACCTCAGGTCTCAGTGCTCAACCATTTCATCATCCAAGAAACAGAGGGGACTTATGAAGAGTCTGTAACTGGTCTTTCCAAAATAAATGCCTTTCTAATACCTCTGCATCAGAAGCATAAGTTCTTGTTTATGAAGTTTTCCATATACAAGAGGATATCACACATTTTCCTTCTGGAGAACTTATTCCTGCTTGAAAAAACCCAAAACAACAAAACAAACAAATGAAAGGGAAAAAACCCCTAAACTCACACCATGGAAATATCGCCAAAGAAACTGAGTCTGGGTGCCTGGCTCGTTGGTGGGGTATTGTCACCCATGCTGGCCCCTGTTCAGCAAAGCACTCAAGTGCATCCATAAGCCCTGTTCTCTCCAGTGGGCTACTAAGCTTGGACTTAGATTGGGACTTTTGTAACAGCCACTGAACAAAATTGTAGTACTGCCTCGCCCACAATGATGCAAGGAGAAACCTGATTAAAGCTGATGTAAGAGACTGCTAGTGAAAGCCAAGTACTCTGTACAACAACAAGTTTTATGGACCTCATAAAACTTAGGAACTCTTCTGTTAGCCAGCTGCCTATTTTTGACTACCATATGCAAATAACTAATCTACTATTCACATACCTAAAGACATAGAGCACCCTTGCAATAAGTCCCAGCATTTAAAGTACTCCATAAAAGAAACATCAGGATTCTCTTTACTTGCGCAGCTACATAAAATTTGTGTCTAGTTTGCGTATGTCTAAGAGCACTTAGGCTGCCAAAGGTTACTCTGCTTCGTGATTGCCTGCGCTGTGGCACCATGCAGCAGAAGTAACAAGGCTGGAGAGTCTCTGCAAGTGGTTACAGTGTTCTCCAGGATAAACTGTCCTCCTCCATTGCCACTGACTACTCTTCCATAGCTCCGTAACAGCTGAGCAGGCAATGAACCACTGCAAGTTTTAAAACAATGTTGCCTTTTTTGGGGAGTATTCAGGAATGTGAGATTTCCAAGTTGGCTCTATGGACAAAAACAAGGCTGTAGTAGAAAGTGGCTTAGGATGGTGAAGAGGTAAGGGATGAAATAGGGAAATCCCATTCTTGCATATCACCCATGTAATCCACTATTGTTATCTGTATAGTTATATTTATTCATTTACAAAACTGAGATCTGTTTCATTGTTTTTGTCTTGTTTGTGGAGTTCCTTGCTAGCTAGCTCTTTCTACTGACAGGTTTCAACTTCATCTGAAATCAGATACTAGAGGAAATGAATTGGATTTATGTGTGCGTAGAAGGTTTGCTCAGGCAGGATCCATGTTTATTAAAGTACTGTCTGGCAATTCTCATAGGGCATCTTTGTAACTTGTAAACCTTTAATACAGAAGGAGATTCAAAACACAAATCAAGAATACAATGTAGTTTACAGAGTCATGCATTTATCCATCTCCAATACTATAATCCATTCTTATGTGGTGACTTGCATGTTTCTGGCCTGATTCTACAACCCTGTCATTATGAATAATTATTTAAAATCTATGTTTTATTACATGGCTTGTACATTTCAGAATCAGATCTTCTGAGAAAAAGGCAATATTGCTTTGCAGAAAAAATAATAAAGGCAGCAAAGTATTACTTATGTTCAAATGACTGAATGGGAGACTACGTATGAATTTCTCTCATATGGGGAAAACAGTACAAATACTGTATTTCTAAGGTGAGAGGAGAATACTTCAGCAAATTGTTCACTTTAATTTAGAGGCAAAAAATAAGGCTTGGAGGGGTGTGAACTGATCATCTAGTCCACGTGTGTGTGGAGGGCTGGCTTGTTATGAGAAAGAACAAGACAGACTGGTTTTAAAATGAAAGAGGTAGATTTAGATGAGATATTAGTAAGAAATTCTTCAGTTCACTATGAGAGTGATGAAACCCTGGAACAGGTTTCCCAGAGAAGTTGTGGATGCCCCTGGAAGTGTTCAAGTCCAGGTTAGAAGGGGGTTTGAGCAACCTGGTCTAGTGGAAGATGTCCCTGCCCATGTCATGGGTGTTGGAACTAAAAAATCTTTTAGGTCCCTTCCAACCCAAACTGTGATATGATTCTATGAAGAATTAAAGAAAAAGTTTGGTTTTTTTCTTTCCTTTTTGTTAAGTTTGTTAATATAAAATAAACTTTTATTAGTTGGTGATTAGCTGTCACATTTTTAGAAGACAGCTGTGTTACTATATGGTTAATAGGGAATGTCATAAGCACTTGATTTCTTTGAATACTTGGGGTTTTTTGAATGTATTTTCCATTGCTTTTCCATTCTGAAACAAAGGTATTTTTTGTTGACTGCGTATCCTAGTATGGAAAACTTATAGGGTGTAAGCAATTATATTTTCATTTGCATTTAATTTTTACTACTTATTCTATTAAAAAAGTTAGACTCTCTCAGCAATGCTATCAGTTATTCAGAGTAGATAATCTATGAGCAAGCACAGAATACAATTGGGATGGAATAGGTACAAATTCTTAGTATCTAGTAATATGTCTTTGTTGAAGAAAAAGTAATTTGGGATTAGTAACCATAAATACAAATTTGTCTCTGATACCGATAAATCTTTTCCCTAGGAAGAACTTATTCTATGGCAATTGGCTTCTCTTCTGATCCTGGAAAGAAAAATAGTTTCTCATTTCCACTATACTGAATACTGAAACACAGAATCTTCACAGTCCCACCATTGCTTATCCAGTCTCTGGAATAAATTAAACTTCAGAAGCTTTAAGTAGGGAGGGCATGCATTGTCAAAGCCTTTTAATGAATTGCTCAAAATTACAGATTCTTTGCACCATTTTTTTTTTATATGCCCTTTCCATTGTAAAAAAGATTGTTAATAACCAAATATTGTTAATTTCTTCAGAGTCCTTAAAGGGTGGAAACAGTGTGTAGATGATGTAGAACCCTTCAGTACTCTCACTATTTGAACCCCGGATGGGTACTCATGGTTTTAGAAAGGTCTGCTTTTAATTACATGTTGTCTTTCTGCCAGATAGCAGGTGGAAGAGCTTTCAGTTCAAGTAGGAACTAATATGAGCTCCTCTCAGCAAAGTCTCTTCAAGAGGATTCTCTTTCAAGGCTGCCTTTCTCAAGCTGAGACTCTAGGTATGTGCAAGAAAATATTCTTTCAGTTAATTGCACAAGAAGTAAGGTCTTCTGTATACCAGTAAAATTCAGTAAAAGTTGAATTTTGCCTCCATCTCTGTTATCTGTCTACTAGCTAGCTACATGGCTGTGCTATACTTTGCTGAAATAACACTATCTCTGTATCCAGCCTGGCATAGAATCATAAAATATCTCAAGTTGGAATGGATCCATAAGGATCATTAAGTCCAACTGCCTGCTCCTTGCAGGACTACCTAAAACTGAATCATATGACTATCAAAAGAAACAGGGGGGAAAAAAAAAGCTAGGAATGTCTTGTGGAAAATGTCACACTAGTTTTATTCTTATAACCAAAACTCACAAGATATATACACCTGTATACTTCACATAGAAGTGCAAACAATGCATTAATGAAAAATATCAAGTCTGGCCAAGCACCCAGAAGTCAATATTATCTCTACCATATCTTTTTTCACTTTGTATTATAAATTATTATAATGGCATGAATAACTACTGTATAACTAATGTAAAGTTGCCATTTGTTCTCATTCGTTCTCACCTTAAATTGAATGTGTCAGGGAAATGTTTTCCCCTTTTATGGCTATATTTTCCAGGTTTTTTCTTGCATTGTCTATAGACATAATGAACACAGCTGCATACACAGGTGTGACTGAAAGTCAGGCATTCAAACTCCCCATTTCTTTACAAGTTTGCATGTGCCAAAGGGCTTTTATGCACAAGCTACTCGCTGACAGACATAAAGAGGTTGAGGTTTGAAAATTCTTGGAGATATTATTACACAATACCAAGACTATCTGTCAACAATCAGGAGAAATCCTACAGATCCAGGGTCTGATCCTCCAAAATTACTCACAGAACTTTGGTAAAGTTCAGTTAAAGAAGACACAGCTAATTACAGATCAAAGGAACATTATGTATTTAAAGTTCTGATTCAAGAAAAGGCAGGCCTTAAGCATGTGTCTGATCGCTTTTCTGAGTAACTGTAAATGGAAATAAAACCCCAGCCAAATGGAAAGAACCTGATAGCCCCAATCTCCCCTAAGCCTCTCATCTTCTTGGTTTCAGCTACAACTAGATCCCCTAGTGTAGATGGGAGAGAAGTTTGTGAAAAGCCAGCATGTGCTTAGCAAAGCTCCAACTTTAAAAAGTGTTAGTGTTTGTCTTGAAAATGAAAAATATAGAACACTGCCACTCATTCAGTAGATTTTACTATGAAAAGTATAATCACCAATCTTGCACCACTTTGACTCTGAGTACAGCACGAGTTCTGACAGCTCAGGACTTGGTTTTGCAAACAACTCCATAGGGTAGGTCTATAAAAGCAGCAGATACTCCACACCACAGACTCATTTGGTATTCCAGAAAAAGCTTTTCCCAGAAAAGATGAGTCTTCTCACGGTATGAATTGGTAATTACAGAAATGCAGTCAGGAAATTCCTATCACTGGCAGAGGTCAATATAAGCAGGGGAACAGCAAATGTAAGTGGAGGGGGGACTAGCAAAACTAAGAGGAAGGAGATTGTCTGCATTTTGTTCAGTAAGGCTGCTTTGAAAAAAAATCAAAAACCTATAGTAACAACAGTTCTTAACTTCAGTGTCCCAGAGGTTGTTACATTTCTTTACCAACCTTTTAAAAAGTCAATTTCTTATACAGGTATTAGCATTTCTCAGATGAAGTGACCAGCTCCTCAGCTATTGTAGAGATACGTTGAGATACGTCGAGAGATATGTAGAGATATATTGTAGAGATATTGTAGAGGTATGTAGAGACTGTCTATTTTTCCTAGTTGTAGATCTAGACAAAAAAAAATCAACGTAGGGCTGAAGTGGGGTTTAAGATAGGTATAAGCTCTTTGGAAAGCCTGAGGAACAGCTGGCATGCAATACAAGCATTGTTCAACCAGTATGTAACAATCCCATGTCTGCGTCCCTTACACAAACACCCTCCTGAAGCGCTTGTTAATCCCTGCGATGACTCTGAGAGCCATGAGCAGTGCGAGCACCATAAACAGGGTAATTGAAGCATGCGCAACACTAAGGAAATACTTACAGATAGTCAAACCTAGCAAATGCAAAAAAGCTTCACTGAAAATGTGTGAGGTAGAATAGTAAGAATGATCCCACTGCTCTTAAAGACCCTATCTTCAACAGTATGACTGTCATGCAAGACTTCTCCAAAGGCAGGCTTCACTCTAATGCATTTTGTGCACAAGACACTTCATGCAGGCTGTTCATTGAAGTAGTTATTAAAAACTGTGTATAGCAGTTGAAGAAAAATATCTGTTAGATGTATGAAAAGAAAATCAGACCAGGTATATGCAGCAGTTATGACGATGTGTAGTATTCCCTGAGCACAGTGGTTTACTGCCATTTCAGAAGTCATCTATTACTGTGGTACCTGAGCACTTAAAACAGGATACTGCTGTAAACAGGTAAGGAAGAGAACTGTATGCCCACATTGTTCCAAAGATGCTCCAATGCAGAGCTTTTACACATGCATCCACCGCATACTTTTAATAATCAGAGAAAATAGATTCTTTGATGTGCAAAATAAAGTTGAAATTAACTCATACATTTAAAGGAATTATTTACACTTGAAACAGCCTTCAACCCACCCCACAAACTGCTCCCATCTCTCATCCTTTTTTACTGAAATTGTGGTGTGTTAAGAGTCATCCCACGGTCTAAGAATAGATAAGGCCTCATATAGTGGTAAAATATGTGCTGCTTCCCTTAAATACTATTCTAGTCCTACTAAAATGGAACAGAGGTAAAGTTTTAACGTAGTAAGCTTCAAATATATTTTTTTTCTGTCTTGGTTTAAGTTAAAACTGTGGTGATATTCTGCCTTTTTTTCCCTGACATGTAATTGCCCAGATGATAGCTGGACACTGTGACAAAAGGCATAATGGAAGGAATGTGCTTCACTTCTCACCTGTCTTTCCCAAAACATGCTGAGAGCCAAGTACGGTATTTGAGACAGTTTCAAAAGGACGCTTCGGACGCTTCTCTTCTCAAATAAAAGGAAGCTTTATTCAGATACTCTTTTTAATTCTGAAGTCCAGAAGAAGCCACACTCCTAACATCCTCAGAAACTGGACTGGATATATTAGGGCCAGCACATAGCACATATGTTGCTACTTCTTTTGGCTTTATAATTTAAAAAAAAAAAAAAAAAAAAAAAAAAAAGAGGACCATTAGTAAATTTTCAGAAGCGTTCAGTTTTGCATGGTCCTCAGTGACCAGAAACTCCTAGAAGGCAATAAAGTTGAGAGTGCTCAACACCTTCTGGAAGTGTCCATATGGTACCCAACAAGCACACAGCTTCCTGGCATCTGCTGAAGCAGCAGTGCCTGTGAAGCTGTGATGCTGCTTGAAGTTCTGAGAGAGCACTGGAATCCAGCTCTTTAAAGATGAACATCACAAATATCCCAATACATCAAGTAAAACCTGACATCCGTAAACAGGAGAAACACTTAATGTCACAGTATTGCATAAGAACAAGCACAGAAATATGTCTCTAAATTTAAATGGAAACAGATATAAGCATTTATCTTGCTCAAATTTGCCCTTCAAATTTCCAGTCGTTGCAGTGGGTTGCAAACAAACCTGTTGCCTTTGAAAGAGCTGCTCAAGATCAAAGAATAAGTCCCAACACTTAATCTGACTTGGAAATTACTTCGTCATGTATTCTGGGGAAAAAAAAATCCAGCAAAAGCATCTAATGGAGTCACAAAACTGTATAAGATAACATTTACATAGGTCACTGAGAAAGTTCTTAAGATTTACCAGCGCATCTTTTTGGTTTTGTTTTCCCATACCTCCATCCCTACAGAAAGTTGGGAGTTTTCACAGAACACAGACAGACTCTGTGAACATGCGCTTTCCTTTTAAAAGGATAACAGAAACTTGAAAAAAACCAAAGATTTCAGCTGAGAACTCATTTTTTCCCATGGCTCAACAGATTTAAACTGCTGATGTTTTCTCTATGGCTGCCAGCATCTTGTTTTTATTTCTTTTTCAAAGCTTAGATTTGATTTTATAATGAAAAATTAATATTTTCAATTTAATTTTTCTTGTAAACATCAGTAGCTTTCAGCAGAGGGTGAAAGTTTTCTTTCCTGCCATGGTCACATTTATTGTTCTCTCTCGTAGTGGAAAGAGAAAGGGAAAAAGTAAGGATAAATACATGAGAACCAGAATCAGTCCAACAAGAATGGCTTTGCCACATCCCAGCTTCTCACCCAGCCCCTCTAAAGAAATTTCTGTCACCTCATGGCTTTCCTGTCTTTTTGATTACCATCACACCTTTATTTTCACGCACACCTTTATTTGCACCCACAACCAGTAGAAGAGCAGAGCTCCAAGTGGTCCTGCCACTTTCGCAAAGCAAAAAGACAGAAGCATTATCCTGAATACGTTATGCTATTATACTGTTCTAAACTGTCATGATTTGCATGGCTCTTTCCCCAGATCATTTGTAATCTAAAGTGAAGCACAGTCAGACTTTGAGATTGTTAGCAAAGAAAAGGGGCAAAGGGTTTTCCACAGCTCTGTTTTGTTCTGGAGCAGTAGTATGGCTTCCCCTGTTTATCCCCACTTTCTGCACTTCATTTCTGTTCTCAGGGTGATTTCAGTACCTGTGAACAGGTTTCATTCCAGAGGCACTTAAGGCAGATGATCTGTTTCAGTTGCACACCAAATGCATTCCAGCATAACAGTCAGTCTCACCTATGTTTCTGGCAAGATCTTGGAGCAGATTCTCCTGGAAGGCATGCTAAGGCACATGAAAAACAGTAAAGTGGTTGGTGACTGCCAGCATGGCTTCATTAAGGGGAAATCCTGCCTGACCAGTGTCCAGCTGGAGACTGGTAATGAGTGGTGTCCCTCAGGGATCGCTGTTGGTACCGGTCTTGTTCAACATCTTTGTCAGTGACATGGGCAGTGGGGTTGAGTGCACCCTCAGCAAGTTTGCCAATGACACTAAGCTGGGTGGTTCAGTTGGTACACTGGAGGGAAGGAATGCCATCCAGAGGGACCTTGACATGCTTGTGAGGTGGGCTGATGCCAACCTGATGAAGT
>JAOEHY010035119.1:0-31586 GCA_025447955.1 Psilopsiagon aurifrons | reverse complement strand
TCAACCTGTGGGAGTTGCATTCTTTTGATTGTCCTTCCCATCCCTCCAGGAGCAGAGGGAAGAAAAAGGGGGAAGTGCGTGGCTGATTTATGGCTTAAAACATGACACTGAGTAAAATAATCAACCATCCTCCAGGGTTACAATGATAAAAATAAATCTGGTTTCTTAGACTATCATCTTGGGCTTGCGTGTTGAGCATTTTATTCCTTATTACAGAAACAAATGGTTAGTCATTCAGGCACCACCTGTCTTTACAAATTAGTCATTTTATGAGTATTGTTAGAGGAAATATCCAGGAATTCCTTACCATCCTTCTGAAAGCATCATTCTCAGCTCCACAATTAATATATTTAAAATGAAAATAAAGTTTGCTGCCTTCTCTATTCTCTTTGATATTTTGAAATTTAAAATATGAAATCAAGTAAGTTGCTTGCTTTCTAAACTATTTTTTTTTTTTTTCCTTCTTTAAATGTTTAAAAGTATTGTAGGATTTTTTGTATGCTTGCTGGGTGAGTAAAGTCTACAAGAAGGGTCCCATTGACTTAAAGTTTTCCTATCATAAATATCCTCTTGGGAATCTGATGAACTTCATTCCAAGAGTAGCCAAATGAAACATATCTAACAAAGGTAATGGTAGTCCTAAAAAGTTTTGAGTTTGTCACCTAGCAACTTTTAATGCAGGTAGACAAATGTTCCTCAGGGATCTCGGTACTTCTGGACCCTAATAATGAGAATTATTTTTCAGAAGCTCTTTTGTTGTAGTAGACTAGGTTATTGGCCAGGTTTGCAGTCAGTACAGCATCACATCACATGGTGGTGGACTAAACAAATGCATTTGAAATGCGTTTAAATGGTGTTGCCAAAACAAAGTTTGTATTGGCAGTATTTTGGTAAATTGTAATTTCTGTGATGGCGTATTTTTAGTTTGTTTCCTGGCAAGCCGTGTTATAGCATGTCCTCTCTGCATTGGTGACTAAGCTCATATTGGTTTTTAGCTGGAAAGATACTCTAATGACGCATATGGTGGACATATACATGGTGTACTTATGGCATAGGGATGAGTCGAGAATCATTAGTACTAGGTGACGGCAGTCTTCTGAGTTTTCCTGGTCAATTTTTGTCTTGAAGGAGGCAATAACATGTACTATTCATATTGAAAAAATACTTAAATAGAGAACTTAGATGATTTTTCGTTTTAATTAGAACTATTTTATTGTGGAAGATAATGTAAATGATGTCTACTTAAAAGAAAAGATAGTGATTCTCCTTGAATAGTGTTTTGAAAATGTGTAATCCTTGTATTGCCATCTAGTCATGCGAAATTGGGGTGCACTTTTATTCGAAACTGCTGTGAAGTTGTGGAGGATATCTGGCTAATTTCTAAGTCAAGCATGATTAGAATGCTGTGCCTTCAACAAATTTCACAGGACTAATTTAGCCTTCAGAAGCATGAGAGGTTAAAGCTGGGTCAACTGACATCCTCCTTGTGCAACAGCATGTCTTCAGTTAATTATGTTGCATCTAAATGTGTGTTCTGTGTTGTCATACTAACTAAACTAAGCCTAAAAATACTGTAGAAGAAAAAATGTAACTGATGAAGATGAATGCACAGACTGCCAGCATGGCTTAGTTAATAGCTTCTTCAAATGTATTAGCAAGGAGTTTCAGCTCAGAGCCCATTGTCCAGTGCTGCAGCAGATCTGTCCTACGAGCAAAATCTTACCAAGTGTTAATAGATAATAATGTTTTTCAGGCTAAGCTCTGCTGACACATGATGAAACCATTAGAATGTATCAATTCAGCTTGGGTTAGACTTCTGTTTGCAGAATTACATATTTGTTATTTTACCACATCAAATAGATTATAAAGGGAATCATCAAGCTTTTTGTTAGCAATTAATCCAGTTCATAGACAGTTCTAAACTATAACAATGCCACATCATTTAGACACTGTTGAGCAATCTGGAAGTAGAAAGTAATGTAATAAATTAACTCTAGGTGATGTAAGGAAGGATGTAGGAAAATAACTGTATAGGTAACGCTATATAGTTGTATATGCAGTGTGTATAAAGGCTTCTACTCTAGACATATCTTGTGGCACTACTGGTTTCTTCTTTGTATGAATCCTCATATTGCAAATTGTTTCATTCTCATACTAGTCTGAATGTGCATAAACACAGCAGTATCTACTCAAAGGCATCAGATTAACTGATCTCTCTACTCCTCTTTGTTCTTTAGGAAATACGCTTACAGCAATCATTAGGTGCTTGTTCAGGTTTGTGTGTGAAATCCTTTCATACCAATAAAAGGGCCTGTAAGCCCTGCACAATTTCTAGTTATGTAATTGTGTCACTCATCATCTATTTTTCTACGTAAAAATGAGGTTTACAACCTCATTGAAACATAGCTGCGCATCCTGGGACATGAATCCTGCACAGTTAATCCTATAATTCTACCTTTCTATGTTTGCCATCCTGCCTAAAGCTGTACCCTACCTACCTTCTTGCCAGCAGCAGTCCTGCTAAGTATTGTTATCCATCTTTGTTTTTCAGTCGTGCAGTATCACCCCAATGTCAGCCAGACGAGCACCGCTTCATCCTGGAGAGGTATCTGGAAGAAGCACTGCAAGGAAGCAGCAACTGCAGTTTCTCACCTGCAGACACACTGGACTAATTAATAAGACAAGATGAACATGATTCAGAGGCCTGAGAATTTTCCAGTTGTATTTTTCTGCTGTGAAGAGCTAGACATTTCTTGGCATGGCTTTGGATAATCCTGGTTAGAACCCCAAACACAAAGCTGTTTGCCTGCCACAACCCTGTTCACAAAGAAAGTGAATTTTTAGATACAAGGAAAAGGAAAAATAAAAACCAACCCTGAAGTTGAGAAGTCCCAGAGTATGACTGAGGAGTCTTTAAAAACCTGGGGTGTCAGACAAATCTGCATAGAATGTACTCTGGGAATGAAATTCATTCTGGGCATTCTGGGAAAGAAATCTGAAAGACCTGTTTAGCAGTGAATCCATGGTTGCTTTCACAACAGGAGACTTCAGCTAGCTGGAGCATCAGTTCAGTAAGTAATGTTTAATATTTTCATAGTTTTGTGAGACATTTCTGTGTTAACAACTCTGCTGGTGAGTGACTGAGAATGACTGCAAGGAGAAATTCTGGCTTCTCAGGGAAAAATTAGTTCTGATTCAGAGCAGAAGCTGTAGGAAGGGTTTGTTCTGAGGCTTCTACTAGCTATGCCCCTGCCATGTGCTTGTCAAGATGGGTACTAGCTGTGGGGACTTTGGACAGAGAGTAGTGTATTAGGAAGTACTGTATTTGTATTTCTGATCATATTGCATGTCCAGGTGTCCTTCAGTGGCTGATGCTTTCTAAAAGTGTATTTCTTATTATCTACTTGTAATATCTATAGATCAAAGTAGAAGATTCTTAAAAATGCTAATAAAATATAAATACAAAAATACTAATATTAATAAATCTAACATTATTTGGAACCATTAGCTGAATAAAAGCTTGCTACTGTGATCCAGTGGAAGCCATGCTAAGTGCAGGGCTACTGCTCTTGCTGATAAACAACACATTTATGGATTGCTGGAATATGTATATCCATGGTGGATCAATGTGGAAAAGTACCAAGTGCTCATAAAGAACCTTCCCTTACTAAATTGTTTTTCTTTCTCTGCTCCTCACACCTCTGGGAAGGTATCTAAGACACCATATGGCTAACTAATTTTATTTTTTTCCTCCCCCACGTAAAGGACCTTTAAAAAAAATCCAGGAAAATAATTATACCCCAGAGTCGATGTGAATTTATACACTGGTGCTACAGCAAATGTTCTCTTCCGTGACCTAGTGATTGTGCAAAAGAGCAAGAATAGCTCACCCGAATATCAGAAATGGGAACTACTGGCCTTGTAACTCAGGCAGTGGGTGGGGAGGAAAATGAGTTGTAACACTTTGCAAAGGGGAAATGGGCAAAGCTGATAGCAAAACCAAACATAATCAATGTACTTTAAGAAAAACACTGTGGACTTCTTGCAAACTTCCTAATTTGTTTTTCAAACCTTGAGAAATGTATTTCCGTAGCTAATTGTAATAGGCAAGAGCAAATTCATGTGAAAATACTTCAAGATTAGTTGATGTTGGGCTGCTGTCTCCAAACCATCAATGTAACTGCATGTCATTGACGTCATTGCAAATGAGGGGGGCTTGATGTTGCCTCCTCTGTGTCCCATTTTGCTGTGTTTTTTCATGTTATCCAGTGAGACAATAACAACATCCTGGCAGAAACAAATGCCTGGTTCAACAAGTACCTAATCTGTAAATAACAGCTTTTGCAAGTTATTCTCAGACAATTTGAATAACTGAGGAGTTTCCTAGCCACCTAACTGCAATATGAGGAATTCTGGAATTAGTTTCATCCTAAATCACTTCACTGTGATAGATATGTTTTATTTTACAGGTAATTGACAATAGGTGTCTTTAGCTTAGTGATGTAAAATACAGTGATATTTTATTCCTTTAGGTTGTAAAGTGTGCATTAATACTTGTTGTGGTTTAAGCCCAGTCAGCAACTCAGCTGAGCAGCCCTCGCTTTCTCCCCCCCTACTTCCTCCGTCCTGCTCCTGGGGAATGGGGAGATGATTTGAAAGAATGTAACTCCCACGTGTTGAGATAAGAACAGTCCAGTAACTGAGGTATAACACAAACCACTGCTGCTACCTCCTATAATAATAATGAAAGGGAAATAACAAGGGGAGAGAATAAAACCACACACCAACTGCTGGCCGATACCCAGCCAGACTGAGCAGTGATCTAACCCTTCCAGGTAACTGCCTCCGGTTTATACAGTGGGCATGATGTGCTGTGGTATGGAATACCTATTTGGTCAGTTTGGGCCAGGTGTCCTGTCTCTGCTTTCTCACAGCTTTCCCTCCTCCCTGGCAGAGCATGAGGCTTCGAAAGTCCGTGGTCAGAGTAAACGTTACTGAGCAGCAGCTAAAAACATGGGTGTTATCAGTGCTGTTCCCAGGCTGAAAGTCAAAAACACAGCACTGCACTGGCTACTAAGGTGGAGAAAAATGACTGCTACTGCTGAACCCAGGACAATACTTTACTTGCTGCATAGCTGCCCCTAGTTTCACGAAAACTCAATCTATCAAACTTGTCAATTTGTTTTGGCAAGTGCTATGTGGAAACACATCTTGTACAATACATATTTTCCGGGTCTTCCCCACTTTTCTCGGTGATGAAGAACATCACACGTAGAACTAAAAGTTTAGAAAACAGAAGGTTTTGGATGAACACAATTTAAAATTACATCCCTGCCATAGTTTATACATCCATAAATATATATTAGATCTATAGAATTCTCTAGGTCTAGAGCCTCTGGTTACAATTCTATTTTACTTCTATTTCATACCATTCATTTATATTATTAGCTTCTACTTGAAAAACTGCATTTTTAACTTCTGTTTTCTTAGGAACCTCATGTGTTGGACTTTTCTGTTTCATTTGTTGAGATCTGTCCAAGGACACTACCTGGAAATGGTCAATGTGCTCGAGTTAAAAA
Organism: Psilopsiagon aurifrons; assembly: GCA_025447955.1. Classification (NCBI taxonomy): domain Eukaryota; kingdom Metazoa; phylum Chordata; class Aves; order Psittaciformes; family Psittacidae; genus Psilopsiagon; species Psilopsiagon aurifrons. Next base: position 26,007 of record JAOEHY010035119.1, on the reverse strand, counting down.
AATGGACAAGTTCTGGGAAGATGTTCCAATAGGCTGAGCTGCTTCTATGTGTCATTCATATGAATAGCTGAGATGCTGTTCAGCGGATTTCAATACAGTATTTGGCCTTCCTAACTGAATAAACGATTCTGTGGTAGACGTCCCAAAACACACACCTGGGATAGCCTGGGTGATACATGGCAATGGGGTACATAAAAGCAAATCATGTTTTACGGTAAGGCCATGCAGATTATATGAATGTTTCAGGGGTAACTGTGCATATATTTAAATTCACTTGTTCCCTTCCTTCTTTAAAGAGTTGCAAGTAGTCAATTTAATTAGTGTTGCTTAGGCTCATAGATTTCACTATCAGCAAATGATATTTGTCTAAAGGATTGAGTGGTGCCTCAGTATAATATCTATAGTATCTATAATTTTCTTATGCGTAATTTAATTATAATAAGTTCACTGTTGCATAAGATGTGTGAAGTCATTCAGTCTGTTTTTCTGTTACAAGGTACCTGCTCTGTATCATAGAGATGACCACATATGTATTTTTGGCTGATATTTTTGCTAAAAATTCAGATTATTTTTTTTGGTGCTTCAGTCCAAAAATATTCCTGCAAAAAAGTTCTGATAATTATTTTGGCACTTTCAAAACAATCCTCTCTTTCATTCGTTATTTGTTTTTTCTCCAAATATATTTTAATGTTCAGTACTATTTTAGTATTTAAATTTATTCAAATAACTGTTGGAAATATTTATTCTCTGGGGTGAAATTAAATAGTCATTTTCAAAACAAAAGTTGCATAACAGCTTGGTTCACTGAAAAACATCTGTTTGAATAAATACAAGTTTTCTTATGACAAGAACAACAAAAGCAAACCGAACAAAAAACAAACCCTCAAATTTTAGAAGTCATAAACAGTAAAAGAGTAGATCATTGTACCAGTCTGGCTTGTATCTTTCAAGATTTTCCTGAAACCTAGATCAGCTGCTTCAGTGTTTGACACCATGGAACTTCCTATGTTTGCAGTATTTCTTCTGCCTGAATCACAGGCTTGAGCCAGTGAGTGAGAAAGTAAAAAACCTGGATAATTTAGAACAAGAGCCTGCTTTCCTGTGGTAGCGGGAGCTGTGTTAACAAGCCACAGATGCTGAGTTAATGAGTGTGTTTAATAAGTAGAAGAGTGGTGAGAGTGAGTGGTTCTGCCCCTGTTCAGGCAGAAGAGGGCCCTAGGAAAGACAGACAGCAACATGGCTGTGCCTGACTGTATCACTGGTATGTGGTTATTACTTGCCATGGAGTAATTTACTAGCATGTAAGCTTTTTTTTTCTTTAATGTTTTGTTAAAAATCTTATTTGATTTTCGTGTTGCAGTGAGCATAGTTTGGAGATTATTTAGGACACTGATAAAATAAAACTCTAAAATGATTCTCTGGTAAAATCAAGGGCTGAATTGAGCCTAGAGACTGAATGAGCCTTAAAATTGAAACAATACAACTAATCCTAATTGAACTTTGTTATGCAGAGAGCTCTGATAGAACAGATCTTAAGAAGAAATCTTGCTGAGGAAAGTAGGGATGGCTAAGTCTCATTTGCTACTGAAAGGGAAGATGTTGAAAAAGGCACTGTATGATGTGAAAACTTCTGCTAACCTCCAGGAAGTCTTCACCCAGGTGATGAGTCTGAAGATGTGACTGGCTACCCAGACCCATAATGTAGGACTTGGGACCTGTAAGAAAGCATCTCTCTTCTGGTCGATAGTCTCTACCATAAATTGGTGTGTATGAGCGTGTCAGGTATCTGCTCATATAACTATCAAATAACTACAAAATGAGTGCAGGTTTGAAATCTGAGTAGTATTTCTAGTAAAAGTTTTTTGATTGGGTTTTTGTGTTTTGTTTTGCTTTGTGTTTTTTGGTACTCAGAAACATGACAGCACAAATCCAGGAAGTCATTGAATGGGGGTGGTCTCCTGTTCAAATACAAACATCTATGACTGTAAATTATTTTTTGATTTTGCTTTGTTGCATAAAGGTGTTTTGGGGTTTTTTGTGTTGTTTGTGATTTGGTTTTGGTGTTTCTTGTTTGGGGTGTTTTGGTTTGTTTTTTGGTTTTGTTTTTTCTCTCTCTTTTTTTTTTTTTTTTTTCTTGTTTGGTTTTTTTTTTTGTTTTTTTTTTTTTTTTTTTAATGGGAGGAAAGAATGAACCACAGAGGGGCAGAATAAATGGTAGAAGGAAGGCACAACTATGTATTCAGTAGTAGCATTGCTTTATAATCAGGAGAAAATGCAAAGTCTATAATCATGGTAATTATCTAAACTGAGAAGAAATAAATTTTTCCTTACGAGACAGGAGATTTCTACCAAAGCATTCGTGTTTTGTAAGCTCTTTGGACTGATGTCACTTTGTAATTTATTTGGGTACCACAAGTGATGAGTGAAGCATGGAATATTTAGTCTGTATTTCCTGATAAAGTCTTTCCAGGCAGAGAAAGGGCTTTCAGCCATCCAAAGAAGGGATGCTATTTAAATAACAAACAAACAAACAAAATATCAGAACTTGGAAAGTATTTGGTTAGATTTGTACACTATAGTTCCAAATAAAATGCAAAGAAAGACTTTCTTCTTAATATTGCTGCTTTGTCTCTTTATAGAGCAAATAGATTCATAGAAGAACAATATTTGTATTAACAGTATGCATTAAATAACCTTAAATAGTACTATGTTTCATGTTTTGAATAAGAAAATACAAGTTGAATTCCTTGACTGTGTTTAGAACTACAGTATTGATGTGGCCAAATGTGCTGTGAGTTACCTGTTTGCTAGTTTCCTCTTAATTCATAATAGGACAATTCTGCCATTAAGCTTATGCTATTGCAAGGCACCAAATAGTTTTGCAGAATAGTTATTAAATTCAGGAGATTCACCTGACTAAATGAAATAGTGTAGAATAGGGTATGGCTCTGACAGGCAGAAGTGCAAACAGACTGAAACTGGCTGAGCCTCCCACATGTCTATCCTAAGAACATGCCTTTTGATGTAAAATAATTATCTGTTTACTTCAAGACTATAGGACAGCTTCTCTCAGATTACATAAAACCACTACTGCAAAATTCATATTTTGCTGTAGAAGGAGAAGTCATCTGAATGGGTACTTAGAAAGAAGCACAGAGATTAAAGGATTTGGGATACCATCTCTGTAAACTATAATTTAGAGAGCTGCAAGCTGTGTTCTGTAATCAGTGAAATTATAGGCACACAATTACTGTTTTCTTTATTAAAGCTTATATTTCAGTGTACTGTTGCAAATCCATCTTGTTCTCCAAATAATATCAGCAGCTCATCCAACCCACTGGTACACATCCGGACAATATTCAAATTCAGTACTGTTGAGGTCTTATGGCAGGTTTGTCTGGAAAGACATGAGGACAGGACCGGAGTCTTGCAGTGTGGGAGTATATGCTGTATGCTGGCAAGTGCACTGAACCAGCTGAGAAGTCCCAGAAGTGGGACAGTGATGAAATCTCATTATAATGTCTAGTGGCTATGAATTCAAACCATCTTGGTAGAATGTACAGATAATTATTCTTCAATTCAGCTGCAGGCATGCAACTCTGTCCAGGTTTGACTGAAGTGGTTGAATATGTTTGTTTTCATAGCACAGGTGGGGAAAGTGCTTTAATCTGCTGTAATCAGTGCCAGCTTCATTAGCTCAAACCATCTTCAGTGGTGCACTATGAGAACTATGTGGAGAAAAAAGTTACAGGACATGGCTAATTATTACAGCCTTCTACTGCCTCTTCAAAATTGCCTGCAATTCTTGGTATGGTTGTGCTCCCTAATGGGTTTCCACCAAAGTAAACTTTGCAGACATAGGGACTTTAACTTGTTTGATAAACTGGCTGACCTAACCCAAAGTGAATTAAAAAGTTGTTCTGCTACAAACTGGAAGCAAGTATCTTTGCTCCAGGTACACCTGGAAGAGCAGTTCTGTGTACAACCTGAGAAATCATATTCCTAAGAAAACTTCTTGAAAGTCAAAATCTATGTAGCTCAAGCCTTACTATCCAGCACTAAGTCTCCCTCAGACTTCTCACAGAAGTGACTCTAGGTGACGCTAAATAGTATACTACCTTTGAGGGAACTTAGCAAAATCAGAGAGGTTTTATAATCATTGTCGCAGGCATTCCTTCAGTATTGGTTAAGAGATAAGGTCTGAGGCACTTCTGGAAATTCCTTACAAGATGTCCTGACTTGAGCAGCTAATAAACAAGACACTTAAGGTTAATGAATGCTTCTAAATGCTGGTGGTTTGTATCCTCCGGAAAGACAGCTATGCCTGCCAAAGACTGAGGCAGCTCCGGGATGCCTGGCATACACAGCGTATGTAGTATTTCCTAAGAATGATGCACACCAACAACTTGGACTAATGCTGCTTTTACCAAATGCCTATTGGGTTCGATTTTGTTAGCTGCAGTCTTTTAGAAATGCTTTTGAAATCCTCATCTACAGGAGTCAGTTTGTGCTTTCAATTTCTTCCGCATACATTAGTCGCTAGATTGTTACTTTAAATTTCCAAACAGGCGGCTTGCATTCATATGCAAACTAAATTAGGGGCTGAGGCATGAGAACATACCACTTCTTTTTGCATTGAACTTTCAGGCCTGAGAAATCCTAATGTGCACAAGAATATCTCGGAAGTGTTCCTCACTGCACCCACTGGGAGAATGGTTAATCAGAGATTCAATCTGCAGTAAGTTCTTCTGCTATCAGCCTTTGCTTTAGAAGGCTTATTTTAACAGGCTGGTGGCAGAGTTCCAAGCGTAGTTAAAATCTAGGAGATATATATATATAAATATAAAAAAATGCTACAGGCTTAAGGAATCCTAGAAAAAATCCCAGTAGTTCACCAGTTTTCTCATTCTGTCCTCCAACTCCAAATAACAATTTTCTCTTTAGAAAAATGTGCTTCTGTTATGATGCAAATGAAATAGATGTTTGCAGTGTTAGATAGTACTTATCAGTTGGCATACAGTGGGGAGCTTCTAGCTTTTGAATGACAGCAGTAACAATACTTAGTGTTGCATCAAACCGCACACTGAAGGACTGTTATAATTGCTGAGTTTGAAATAAAGGGAAGAAGGAAATGCAGATGTGAGTTAAAAAAATGGCTAGGTTGCTGCCCTGTCAAGTGTTTGATTCCTGAGTAGGAATGTCTTGGTTTTGCATAACATCAACTTGAAAAGTATGCATTTAGGCAAGTTTTGAAATTTGAATGTATTGATCAAATGCTGGGGTCTGTTAACTTGTTCCTGGTTTTGCAAGGGTATGTTGATTTCTTTGGAAAGTATGTTCGTATTTAGACTTTTTATTGTCATATTCCACCAAAAGTTATCTGTTATTCTTATCTGTACTTAATTCTACTTGCAGTTGGCAGGTTGGTGTTTCTAAATAGGCTGGAGGATGATCTAAATGAGAGTCCCAGAAGCAATTAATTTGGACTGTTTACCTCAATTGTGCAAACAGCCTGATCCCAACTGTCTTGTGTCCTAGAATTTAGGTGTGCTCCTCCACAGTGCCCCTTGGTTTTTTTTTTTTTTTTTTTTTTAAGGCTAAACACAGCCAATGTGAATGAAACATGGTTGATATTAAATTTCATAACAATGCATTTCTCAAGATCTCATTTTCTGCTCTGAAATAAGTTTCCATCTTTTCTCATATTCCTCCATGAAAGTTTTCAGAAGAAAATATTTACAAGAATACAATCTGGACTTCTTAAATTATATTTTTCATTGGTGTCAGAGGCATTTTAAAGATTAGTGTGTCATTCATGGTGCTTGCTTTCTGGCTACGGCAAACATCTTTGCTTTGACTGTGTGCTTGTGGAACCTTGTTTGGTTTATCCTGTGTCTGGAGGACATTCCCAAGAGCAAGCAGAAGTGTTGAAAGCTGAGATTGTGGCCTTAATTTAATGTCCTTTTCAAGCCGTATCCTGAAAAGTGGTTTTCAGGCTTTTTTGTTTTGTTCTTTGGTTTGGTTTTTTCCTTCTCAACAGCATTTCTTTTGCACCTTGGTGGGTTTTTCTTTAGCTGTAGCTTACTTCCTATGTCTCTTGCTCCTAATAAAGTATCATCTTTAATATTTGACTTTATGAAACTGGTCTCAGCTACTCTGTAGCATATGAGGAATGCAAATATTCCCATTCCCTACATGTAAAATTCTGTGCACAAGTTGACATCAAATGCACAGGGGAGTCATGAAATAAGTGACTCTTTTGTGGATATGTAACAATTCAGAAGCATATACATATACTATGATCATTGGCTGTCTGCTTTTGTCAGAATGGAGATAGTTCAAGCTTGTTCCATTGTGACTATTTTTAGGTAGAGAAACAAGTAGGATGACTTTTTCTACAAACAGCATTAAAAAATGTGCTTAATTCTGGTGGTCTCAAAGGTTACTGTAATGTATCCTTTTCTCTTCAGTTAAAACAGTTTGAGGAATGGAGAAAATGCTACACTAATAAGAGATTTAATCTTAAAATAGCTTAGATAAATATATATAATTTCTCCATGAGTGAAAAATCAGTTCAACCTAGCAAAAAATGGTGAAAAAAAGAGTCATTGAGAGCTGAAACTAAGCTGATTCACGTTGAATGCTAAGTATAAAATATCTAAGGGGGAGTGGGTTATTAAACATTGGAAGAGGCAGTTGAAGCTCTGGGATGTGGTAGATTCTTCACTGATATTTCCAAAGCAAGATTGAAAATCTTGCTGTAATCACATTGAAGTTATTTGGCTCACTGCAGGAGTAACTGTGTAAGATTTAACGGTCTGTGGTGTAGAGGCCAGCATGTGTGATCTAAGGGTTTCTTCTGGCTTTAAATTCTGTGAATGAGAGTTGTAAAAAAATCTATAGATTCAAGTCCCTGTATATCAAAGTAAGGTAACTTCCTATTCTGTGCTTGGTTCACATTTGAAATGGCTTTTTTTTTGTTGTTTGTTTTCTTTTATCCCTCCTCTACAGGGGCAGCACTGGTCTCAGATTTATGTATCTGTAAGATGTGTATTAAACACAGAAGTAGCCTGAGGTCAGTAGCTTTTCATATTTCTTTTAGACCCTGGTGGTCTCTACAGGAGGCATCTGAGACCTTAATAAACCTAACAGGCTTGACCCGAGCATGAAATGTAACTTCTGGCACCAAAGGCTTATTAGCCAGTGGATATAGTTATAAACTTTTTGTTTACTGCTTGTTAACCCATTTGTGACATAAGAGGAGTTTGTGGGTTTTATCCCCAATACAGTCTCTGTATTATCAGAAGGCCTGAAACTAATACATATGTTTACAAATATGGAAGAAGACTTGGTATATTAAATTAAAATCATGCAGCTTGTAAGGGTGGCTGATCCTTCTCCATTCTTTGCATCAAGAACACAATCAGGAAAGTTAAAATGGAAATATACCCCTTTTTACTAAACAGTGCGTTGCTTGTCACTGAAAGCTAAAACAGAGTGCCTCAAGAGATGTCATCGCTCAGGTTAAAATTCTGTGAATTGTTTTAAGTTTCTCCTCCTGTTTTATCCTACTTTGAGGTTAGAAAAGGCCAAGCTATGAAATAACATTCATATTGCTACATTTTAACCGCACTTTCTCAGCCATTAGCATGGCTTACTTGTTAGCTTACTAGGAATGGAAACACTGGCATTACTCTATTATTATGGCTCTATTGCTGTAGTTATGAAAATATAGTTCATGTGAGAACACTATTCTGAATTATGAAGATGAATTCTGAACCCTTCCTAAAAGGAAACTGCCAGTATTAGTAATTTGGTATGTATGATTACTCCCATTTCATCATGAAAGTAAGTTTTGCTGTGTGATAAATTTACTATACTTTTACTTTTGTTGGACATCCTCATTATTTCAGTACAGATGTGCTGTCCAAACAAAACATGAGGAACTATTCTAATTTGTCTAGTGTTTTCAGGTACTTATCTGATGTGCCATGATTTGTTGGAGCTAATGCAAGGAGGGAGGAAAGCAGCACTGCAATTGTCTAATGCATCCCAGGAAGTTTAATTTTGATGTGCATACGCTACATCATTAAATATTAGAATCAGACATCTGAACCTGGGAAATCCTGGAGGAAACTGAATTGCGAGATTAATTCTTCTGCAGAGTGTAGATGGGGGGTTATTGTATGTCCCATATGAGCACAGGAGGGAGATATTAGAAGTTTAATGATGCTCTGAAGATGCTCAACACATTAATTCTGCAGAGGAGCTCTGATTTTCTGTGCTACTTTGATCTGTGGGCCTTGGACTGAAAGGTGAGAGTTCTACGAGCAGATGTAGACTGAGGGTTATATTCAAGTTAACTTTACAACTGAGACATATTCTAAGTATCTTTTTACGATTTCTAATTAAAAGAAAAAAACTCATTATATATACTGTCAGACTGGGAGAATAAGCTACTGTATCCCACTGCATGCTTTCCCATGGGGTTACTTTTTGACTTTGGAAGTGGATAGTTTAATCTGCTGACAGATAACAATTATAATGATGGGATTTTGCTAGGGACATCTGACCACTAGAGAATCTGGTCTATGAATTAATGTCATGTAAGCAACTCTATGTTGGTATTTATTTCTGTGATAAGCATCAGGTCTTGGTTTAAACTAGTAATCTGGAGAGAAAATTCTTCCTACATCCTTACTAAATTCTTGACAATTCAAATGGCCCCTAAAAGAATGGTCTTTAGCCACTTTTTGGGTTTTGATATGTTTTATGCTATGAACTTTCTCACACTGAATGGAATAGACATGCTGACAAAATAATTGGTAGTAATTGTTGTACCGGAGTCAGCTGTAATAAACCGTTCAAGTAGAAAATATTTTACAAATCCAGCCATTTCCTGTGTGTTGCCAGAGAAAATTTTCACATCCTTCAGCATGTGGATTTTAATGCTTGTATTTTTCTTTCCAGCTATATTTTTTTTTTCCTTGTTAATAATAGAGCTGTCATTTCTAATAAAATATGAAACAACCATCCAGGGAAATAACACTGGTGATATATGGAGCAGGCTGAAACACTAGACTGAGTGAACACAAATGCTCAATAGCTCAGAATATAATTCTGTCATTAAACTGAACCTGTAGAGGGACTAGGACTGAATGCACTGGGGTGAAAATGCTTTGCGCTTAGGAGACTGATTCAGCTTCAGCTGAGACTGTTCAGGTCACTGAAGTCAGATCGGGCTCTGGGAGTTGGGTCCTGCAGTGAAGGAAGAAGTGCTGTCAACAACTGGGCAGACTGACTGGAGGGAGAGCCCTGTAGAAACATGCATCAAGGGTGCATCAGCCTCTCTGCAAAAGATTTCCTTTATTTATCACCTATCTTATTGAAGAAAAGGATGTCAAGTCCAATCAGAAAATTTGCAGATAAAGGGATCACAGGTAGCTCAACAGATCTTTTTTATTTTGTTATTAGCAACTAGGATTCAAGTCATCAGGAACACTGCAGTAGAGAGAACCGTCTCCCTGCTCTGCTTAAATGGATGTATGTAGGAAAGATTTCCTTTGCATGTGGATCTGAGGACTGTGTTTTCTCTTTCTTTCAACATTTCTTAGTAAGGTTTGTCCAGTAACTGAAGATGTACACTGTCAGTCACCTGGCAGATTGTTTCTCCTCTCTGTTCGTTTCCTCCTTTCCAAAAACGGAAATGCATCTGTTTCTTTTCTATCTTTACAAAACACTATGATAGTTCTGCATGGACAGTGCATTAGGAGACTTCAGTGTCACTGTTATTGTAAACAGTGTTGTTTCTTTGTCCCCAAATATGGAAGGCAAGTATTTTTGGGGGGTATTCCAAGTGGATAAGAAAAGTAAAACTGCCTATTTAAATGATAATTACGCACTTCTCATCCTCCAAATAACAGCTAAAATGGCTGTGTTTTTCCCATTGAGCAGTCTGGTTGGCTAATGGACGATGTCTATTTGCAGTTAAAGTTATTGCAATGTTGACAATTAAGCATATACGTGGAACAGGATAATCAGTATGAATGCGGTTTTATCACCAATGTTAATTATCTAATATTTTCCAGCTTACAATAATGTGAAAATTCCTTAGGCATAAATGAAAATGAACCCATCAGTTACAATTTTTCTCAAGATAATGGCTGACAGAGCATTTGCTGCCCCAGAAAAAGTGGAAGCAAGAGAAAAATTAACAAAATTAACAACTTAGTTGTTCAGGCTCTATAGTGTATAAATGTAGTCATATGTTACATGACGTGCATTCTCATTTCCTCATGGGGGGAAATTTCCAAGTCAGTGGCTGGAATTACTCATACAGATCTTTCTTTTCAAGAGGTTTATATATGCAGTCATTCCTAAAATTTCTAAGGAAAACACTTTTAAAATCAGCAGAACAAACCCTGGTCTTGTACATAGGTTGTGAATGAGAGCAGAATTGATCTAAAAGCTGTTGTTTACTTTAATAATTCTCAGAAATGCAGTGTATCAGTGCCTGGGAGACTATGTGCTGCTTTGTGCAGAAACAAGGCAAGTACTCTCTGGCATGTCTCCTTTATATTCCTGAGCAACTTGCCCTTTTCATTTTATTTCTCGTCAGCTGAAGACTAATCTCAGTTACAATCATTCCAATCAGACATTCTCAAATGACCTTTAAATACTGAAGAGAGCTGCTGAAGGTTATTTGTTAAACTCCATCCTCCAGACTTGAATAAGCATCCTAAGTTAACAGGGAGTGAGAGAAACCATGAATAAGCAACGATTTTCAGGAAAACTAATCTTGGCAGTTTTACATGCCTTGTCATCACTTTTCATTTTAAAGTGTATCTTCAAAAGGAAAGTGGAAGAAACCAACTTACTCTTGGGGAAAATAAATAAATAAATACGTAACTAAAAGTTGGTAGTAGCAATGACTTTTTGCATTTCAAAAACTGGGGGACACAGCTATGGGTTTGCTGAGATCCAAAGGGAAGTGTAGGAATATATACACTATGTTGCATGATATAAATATTTGGATCTTAATTTTCTGTCCATAGCTAATCTTCTTTAAGTGTTTAGGTTTTTGAGCAAACTGCAGGAAATGGGCTTGCTGTCAACAAAAGCCCCAGGCAGTGAGCTTTTTCTGCTCCTGAAACTCATTTTAGGAACCTACACTACAAGTATAGGTCTTGCATTCACTATACTGCAAGTTGAAATATCTTAAATATCTGAAACATGTTCCTTCAGTTGCAGAAGAGGATTAAGATTGCATTAAGTTTGGGGCAGAATAAAAGTAAGCTGCTTCCTCTTGGTCTTCTGTGATAAGTCACATATCAGGTTTAGCTCCATTAATGACTGAGGTAGAAATTTCAGGGTCCTTCTGTGTATTTATAGAACAAAGAGATAGTTGTTAAATCCAATACCTGAAATAAGGCAAGTTAAAGCCACTCTCCACTATTTTACCAGCAATGTCAACTGTTAATGGAGGTCATTATACCACTATTTTGCATATGACCAAACTGAAACAGAAAGCATGTTAGCACTTACATATTCTATGGCTTCATTTGGCTTTCAAGCTCATGAAACTTGCTGGACTGTGTTCTCTGCCTTCAAGGTTTATTGACACATTTCTTTATACTGTCCTTATACTTTAAAAAATAATATCAGTTTCTATTTTTTTTCTGCCCAACATCAGCAGTTCTTATCTGTGCCCTGTTTTTCCCCAGCAAATTTTGGTCTGAACTGAAAGAAATGTGTAACTCTTTCTTCTCTGAGCAAGCTAATCAACTTGTTAGAGGTCTTCATTTACATGGCTGGAAGCTCATTTAAGCTCTAGTGGGCTAGGATTTCAAAGTGTCAATGTTCTGTTTGTAAGAGCAGTAACTTCTCACAGACTTGCCACAGTAGTAACCTGTTAGACATCTGTACATTTTCAGCATCATCGCAAAATAAAAATGGAGGTGGGGTTGAAGGAATTATGCTGTTATTAATCATTACATTCATGACTGTAAGTTGCGGAAGGTGAGCCCCTGCACAGTGGGAGGGCATGGGTTTTATGCATCTTGCCACCAATCCTGGTCTCTGGAAGATAATGTATTATCTTCACTAGAGGAATACCAGCATGTGCTAAAGCTCACCAAGGAAATCTCATTTCCTTGCCATGGAAATGGATGCTGTTGCTTAACACAGTTTGAAGGTCCTGATTTTAATGGAGATTCTGTCAGTGTGTTATAGAACTGCGTGGCCGTGTCAGAGCTCTGGTGCTAAGATTGCCTGACACATGGAAATGGAGATTTGATGAAGGCATTCCTTGCAGTGTCTTTCATCATAATGCTTGATTGTTATAATTCCATTAATCAAAAGTTTCAATCAGGTTATCATGCAGCTACACTGTGGCTATGATTGCATATAGGGATTTATGTGCAGCACATCAGAAATCTTGCAACAAACCCAACAATTAAAAACCTTTCTTTTCATAGAGAAATAGTTTTCTAGCTTTCAGCTATTACACAATTGAATGTAATTGCCTGTCAGTAGGAATCTCCTTAGGAAATATTCCCTCAGAATTCTTGGGAAAGAAAGAGGGAAACAATTGCAGCTTGCGTTAAGAGCAGAAAATCAGCAAGCCAGGCAGGACTCTAACATAAAAAATGTTACAGACTTCCAAATGAATATGCTGATTGCCTACATATGGTATGTTGTGGCTTTAATTACACTGTGTGATTAAAAAAATCCAGTATATTGCATTTATTATTTTGTTTATGAGAAAGAATTCCTGCTTTTTGTTAGTATAAAGTCTAGATCTTAACAGTCAGGCATTTCTGCATATTCCACAAGACTGTGTTCCATTTTCTCTCCCATTGAATACAATTGTACCTGTATATATGTGATAATTAGGTTTGTTAGACACTTTTAAGTGTCTGCCAAAACTAAATATTGCCTTCCAAGAATGAGATGTTCTGACCCATAATCTTCTCCTTTCCCTTACCTCATTCTACAAAATATAAAGAAAATTCAGTATAGTTTTTCTAATATTTATTCCATTTTCTATATAAAAAAAAAGGAAGAACCATACTCCCAAACTTGTTTCTGCTATAAAACAGTATTAACAGTTTAGCTGAAACACAGCGTGCTCTAAGACTTAGAAAAATTCTCATTTGAAAATGTTGTGTAAATTGAGTCATCTATGGGACAAGAAACAGCCTTAATAGTCTGATTGATGCTCCTGTAAGTATAGGCTTATTCCCCACAGAACATTTTCTTGTGTTTTATGTATCATACATTTAAATACCTCAGAAGGTGACCCACACTTCCTTTGGAGACTAATTTACAGGCTTCAGTATTTAGTGAAAAAGATCAGTTGTGGTTATAAATTATTCTTGGTATTACTTGTACCGTGGTAGGCAATAGGGTTTGTTGTGCTAGTCGGTTAAAAAATATAATGAAGAGATAGTCCTTTTTTTCCCTGAGACAAGTGACCTCTGTAAATCATCAGCTTTTCTCAGCATTAGGACTGGTGCTCAGAAGCAGAAGGGCCATACTGGAAAGAACACATCAGACTTTGTCTGTGTCTGTCTTCCTCCTGTGAGTGAAGAAGCTCTGCTTTCTCTGTTGTATCATATGCTGCCTGCAGCTATTGCTTCAGTTTGCCACATGATAAAGTTACAGTTGGGTAGTTCTGTGCAGCTGTATGGAAGCTTTTCAGGTTTCTGCTGCTGTTTTGAATTGGTTTCTCCCTATCATATGGAAGTGTCTTTTTCTGGTCTCTCTAGTATCTTCAGTCTTTACTAGTATCACAGGTATTAGTGATCAGAAATATTCCTTGAATCTTAAAAAAAGAAATATATGCAATAAAAAAATCATAACTATCCGTACCTTTGAACAGTGCCAGGTACCTTATAGCACCATTTCTGGTGGTGGCCTATGGGCAATGGTGTCACAAAAATTTACTTTGCATAATACTAAACAAAATTATTAAGCTTGGAGAGTTTCTGGTTTCCATCACAGTGTCACTTGGGTAATTATAGGAAATGATGGCAAAATGAAGGTAAATATGGTTTGTATTGATAATTTCATATGATTCAATCAAGATAAATAGTAAACCATTGGTGTTATAAAGTGAGTTGCAGTTTTTATCAGAACCCACAAAGTTCGAAGGAATTTAATCTCTGTTGATTTTGTTGTAGGTAGATCGACATTTCTTCTGTACAAAGATCTGTCCTTTAAAGTGCAGAATTTTTCATTAAATCAGGGTAAAAATACTGAACAAAAGTCATTTGGACTGTATTCTTTGAGAAGCAGTTCCTTAATCTCTTTTTGAGTTTTCAGCTCATGTTTTAGTCAGCAAAACAAATACACTGCTCAATGTTGTAGGCAATGATAACACCAGGGTAAACACAGGAAATGCTTTTATTAATACAATCTAAGCATTTAATTGCCTTCCTTGTACTTTAATCTTGTCTTTACACATTGAAGCAGTACATGCTGTATGTTTCTGATCCTCAAAGGACAGCTTTTCGTGTGGCATTGTAGAGTAAGACATTATCACCAGAAACCTGACAGGCCTGTTGCTTGTCAGCTGAGGGGCTGGAAAGTTTGTTATAACTATGAAGGAGTTGTATAAAAGATCATGTTTTGCAAAAGGCAATGCTGAACACAATTTTATAATTAAAGAGAAGGGGTAAAGTCAAGATGTGCCATAAATGCTGGGTTCCTATGAGAAATGAAGTGTCATAATTCAATAAGACCAAAGCAGAGTTCAGTCTCCAGATGATACATTTACAATAAGGTAAAAATTAAAGAAACAAAGCTTTGAATTCTGAGTGATAAAAAGACTACAATTAAGAAGCTTAGTCCCACATTTTAGGAGCTATGCTTATGATAAACCAGTTGTCTAGAGCAACAGTTTTTGTTCTGTTCAGCTTAAAATTTTCAAATTAGAACTGCATCTCTGTACTTGTACATGTAAAGGAACATAAACTGAACAAAGAAGGGAAGCTTGGGTTTTTTTCTAGCTATTTTAGTTTCCTCTCTTAAAGCATGTGATACAGTGCCTGGAGCCTCCAGTTCTAGATTAGTTTTTTCTTGTTTAAATGTGAATAGCTAGGATTGCAGGCAGTTTAGAATTCTCATCTAGTACCACTCATGCTTAGTATGTTACTCTCTATCTTTTTCTCTTTTTATGTTGGGAATATATTTCGTAATATATTTTAGAACTATACTTCTTTGTGGTAGCAATGTAGCACCATAGTAATGCCTGAATTTCAAATGTCTTTGTGAAATTTTATTGAGGGTCTTCTATAATTACAGAATTCATTACTTTAACGCAGAATCTGCTCGGACTTCCTGTCACTCATATGATCTATTTCCATAAATATGGCTAGCATTTATTCCGTCTTTCCCTTATTTACTTTTACTATTTCTATTCCTTCTTTTAAAATGTGCTATAAAGTACTTTATGCCATAGAGAACCCAGAAAAAAGACATGAAAGGCATAAATTGTCACTCTGCTGTTAGGCTGTACAGCTTGCCTTGGGATGTGCTACTATTTAGGCTGCTAAAGCCAAGAAGCCAAAATACATTGCTGTACCCCTGTATATACTCTCTCAAAATACTGTTTCAATCTGCATGCCAAATGGTAAGAGAGTAGGTAACATGAATACAGCTACATGCATAAGTCCAGAATTAATATGCCGTTATACAGAAAAGTGGTTAAGTAACTAAATATTTTTTCCCTCAGTCCTTCAGACTTTCATGGAACAAAGTACAAGTCAAATACTGTGAGTATATTTCTTTCAAAACCCAGTGCCTTTTCCAATCCTTGAAGCACCATTTTGAGGTCTGTCTTAGAAATACTGTACTAGGTAGCGAAAAAAATATTTTAGTAGAATGTGCATTATAATATGTCCTTGGCTCTTCATGCATATATTTCTTCCAAAGGCAATACTTTATAGTACATTTGTTTTAACTAAAATCTGCTACAGGCCAATATCTTAAGTTTAGATAACTGACAGTGTATTTTGACTGTAACTAATTCATTTGACGTTACAATAAACTTACATTGTCTCAGTAAAGAGCATGTCAGAGAAATTTCTACAAGGCTTCTGATGTGTGAAGCTGAATTACAGAGAGAATCTTGTTTTATCCTTTGCTGTTTTTAACAAACAGTTTAGAATTGGGATCTCCTTTTCCATCTTGAATTTCTCAGGGATTATAGGCTTTAAAAGTAAATATGATCAAGTGCACAGATATCCTTCAAATATTACTCAGTTTCTTTGTAGCTTTTGAAGCTGTCAATGAGTTTCCTCATGTCATTTGTAAGACCCTGATTCATCCGTATATTTTGGGCTATTATCTAAATAGTGTTCTACACTAATTTTTGCCAGCAGATCTGCAACTGGACTCTCATTAACTTTTGTAAAAGCAAATAATATGAAAAAATGCAATTTTAGCACCATGTAGTCATATTCCACTTTAACTTTCTCAAGGCCAGGAGCCCTATTTCTTCTTTCTGAGTTTCACAAGAACATGGTACTGTTGCTTTTAGAGGAATCACTCCTGATATACAGTGGTTGAAACCAGGCTTTAGGGTAGAATAATTGACTTGGTAACAATGTAAAAGAATAAGCATCTGTTCTGGTCCTTTCTGTGTAGATTTATATATGATAAGGATGAGCACTTGGGAAAGGTGAAGACAATATTAATATTATTGTGTGTGTTTTTTTCTATATGCCTTCTGCTTGGTTTTTGAACTTGAATGGTCTATTGGGAAATTTAAGAACTCTTATCAATTACTCTAATAATAAATTCATCAAGACACAGCTCTTACAATACTTCGTTCTTAGTTTTGATTCAATTATTTTGACGTTACTGAAATGAACCTAGAAATGCCTCTCCACTAGGGAATACAAAGGCAAAAAGAACAACATAATAAAGAAGTCATGAAGAAAGCTTTGTGAACAGCCAAGTGATTCAAGAAACAGGCAGGTAGAATGTTTCTCATTTCCTGCTGTCCCTTCTCAATATACTTCAGCAAGTGAACCGTATTTTACCATTAGCGTCTTCCATGCGACTACAGCAGTTTTGCTCTGATCAGTGATCCTTTGCCTTCACGGATTTTGAAGAGGGGGTGGGGAAAAGAAAAGCTAAGGATTTCTTCAGGGACAAATAATCTTTAAAAAAAGAGGAAGGTATTTTAGGGGATTACTGGAAAGGCCTGTCTGCTTTTATCTGCTTTTGATGCTATTTGGTGGAATGTAAAGAATTTATACTGGAATGAAATAGGGGTGATAAAAAAAATAAGAGACTATGTGTATGTTTAGTCACTTATGAATGTGGGACTGAAAAGCTTTTTAAGTTTTCACATTATTAATACAATTTCATTGTGTTATTGCAATTGTTAAGTATTAGTTCCTTGTGTTCTGTCTTCTGCTTTACATCACAGCCTTAATTCAGATTCTGAATACCTTAATTTAACAGACAGGTGACACTTATATGGGAATTAGTCTTCATAATGAAATGCTTACCTGTACTTGTTCTATCTCAGTGGAGAAATCTGACGCTTTTGTTGATGACCTGAATAACTTCATGAATGTCTAGACCACATTCTAGTTTTATTGTGCATGGTCCTTTACATCTTGGCCTCTTTGAGGAAGGAAAATCTCTGCTCTAGCTCATCTGCATTTCCCGTCTTTAGATTGTTGCCTGATAAAAGGGTGTGGTGGTATTCAATTATCATATGGTGGTACTGTAATTGTGTCACCGGCTTTTATTATGTTAGCGTCTGATTTGCAGGCAGTATTTCATTATTTATCCTGTGTTTTCAATTATCTAATGTTGACTTTATTAATTAGTTCTGATAAACAGTCCTGCAGTGCTTTGGGCAAGGCTACTGTACTGCTGGCTTTCCTGGAAATGTCATCTTTCCTGAAGTGAGAAATTCTGCTAGCTTATCAGTTTGGCAATATTTGACCCGGATATCTGGGAATCTCACAGCATGAGTCATGCTGTTTTTCTGTGGCTGCATGTTAGAGGAAGTCTGTAAATATTGGTATTGTCTAGTTTCTGCTTGAATGCCTTCTCTTGGACAGCAGCTGGCCTGGTCTGAGCACACCCCTCAGATCTACCATCCGCTTTGGTAGGAGAACACACAGCAAAGCTGTTGCTCTTGTGAAATGCACTAACCCTGTGGTTTACCTGGGCTGCAAGTGTGGGATCACATTCTAGGTTCACAGGTTTCACTGAACCTACGCTACATAGTGCACGAACGTGAGTTTGTGTCTAGGGCATGTTGAGTTATTTTATGAACAATTTTTTTAGGTTCTAATGTGCTTTGAAGTGCGCAGCCTCATGTATTACGTAATGTTAGTGACTTGTCGGATCCCATAAAGTGTTACTCAGGGAGAAAAGGCAACTCTTCTCAGGTTTGATGTTATACTTAAATTAAGGTATCTAGTATAGTTGATTTATGCCCGTAGGGAAATGATTTATCAGCATACTTCTAGTTTTTCAAGTGAAACGAGAATTTATTGCCAAAGATTTAAGTTTTCTACTAGTCTGACTGTACCCCTCTACATTTAAGTTGTCCAGGGAAGAATTATGTTTAAAAAAACAACAGCTTTAATTGAAAAGAGGATACTGTCAGGCTCCTCTAGCATAACGAAAATCATAAAATAAAGGACAGATCTATGTCCATAGTGAAAAATTCTTCCAATCACAAACCTGTTATGCATAGCTCAGCATAATTTGGTACTACTGTCAGTATTTTGGTGGAATGTGCATTGAGCTCTCGGGGATAAAATTCTTTATTCTTTCTGTTTTCTATGCATGTCATTTCCATATCAGGTTAAGGTTCGGAGACAGCCTGGGGGACCCTGCACTGTGGCTGTGCGTACATAGAGTTGACCTGTTGATAAGCAGGAGGGCCTGGTGCTTAGATGTGCCAGTCTATGGTTGCAAAAATATTTACTCAGAAATGGAAATCAAAACAATACATTGAGCTTTTATTTCTTTTGGGACTTGCTTCTTGTCTTCTTTTAGAAATCTCCATTTAAAGCTTTTCTTCCATGGAGGATACTGATGATGCAGTGGATAAGCCAGATCAGAGTGCACATCTAACAACTGGAAAAAATTATTCTGTCCGACAGCTGAGAATTGTTAGAATGATAGTGAGCTATGGTTAGTGTCAAGGCAAACCTACAGATCATCTGCAGCAAATGCAGATCAATTCACCTAGGGAGCTGTTATTTCTTCACATAACCATTACAAGAAGTGCACTTTGCTATTCGCTAGTGCATAGTGTATGAAGATAGCAGAAATCACTGGCAACAGGTACAGGTTATCTGCTTTTCAGATCAGCAAAACCCTGTGCATTTCCTATTCAATCTAAAGAGTTGGTACCTGATCGTTCTGTAGTTGCAACTATTAATACTTCATTCTAGTCATGTTCTGCAGTATTACGTGTCTTTGAGTGAATATAGTTAGGTATTGTAGACTCATCGAATTTCTGGCAAAGTAGCGTAATTCCAAATAATTTGCTATTCATTACTACTATTAATTTAAGAACAGGTTTTATTATTTTTAGAATTAAATACAAGTAAATATTTTGACATATTGAAGCTGCTGGAGCTTTTAAAATTCCTTTGGGAAAGTGCCGTACGCTTTCCCCAAATCAAATCCTGAGGGGGTAGTTTGCTGCTAAGTGCTAATGGTTCTAGGCATATCTATGCAACTGTTCTTCATTTTGCTCAGCATAAGCAGAGCTCCTATCTTCAAGGAGGACACACTGGAAATAAATGGTATGTCTCTTGTGTGACATCTCTCAAGCTGTTCTATTGGGTCAGCCTAATTTCATAGATTATGTCTGACTCACTGTGTCAGTTCTATATAAGAAAATTTGGGCACATTTTTTCATATCCCTCTGATTTGCACTCTCAATCACTCTCTTCCAGTTATGCTTGAAAAAATTAGAATGTTAAAGTATCAGAAAGATTAATTTCTCAATGGATGCATAATTATTTTATTCAGGTTAGTTGTGTGTGTGTTGTAACTTTTTTCTCACTGTCTTGCTTCTCACAGTCTTCACGTAATGATTTTGACAAAGAAAGAAATTGCAGGCAACACTAAAGAGTCTATAAATCATTTCAAAGCCAAATCTTATAAACACGCTTACAAGAAATCAGGAGCTTTGTAGCTTATTTCTCTCCTTAGATGTTTGGCATAATGATTGGTTCCCAATGAGCCATTACTTGTGCCTCTGAGTTCCCATACTGGAAATTAAGCATTACACTTACAGTGCTAATTTTTTCATTTTTCACTGCAATCTTAATAGCAATTTTCAGTTTTCTTCCAGTGAGAATGGAAACTATAGGTTAAAATAGAAAGAGTTAAAATTAGTACAACTAGGGGTCACAACTTGGCACTAATAGGGGGTGGCTGGAATTGAAGCAGAAACAGTTTTATGTTAGGACTGAATCCTGCTGTCTAAAAATAAAGGAAAATTATTTGAGAAGGAATTTAATGCAAAGATGAGATTTGAAACTCCTTCAGTCCAGCTCAGAGGCCACTTTGCAGCGCGCTAACCTATGGATTAATCTTAAAAGTAATCAGTGAGGAGGAATTGATAGAGTCAGGCTGGAATTAAGGTGCTTTGCGGTGTTCTCTACTGCATCTTGGGCTTGGACCTTGCTTTCTCTCTGCTGTCAAGTTACCTCAGGAGCAAGAGGGCAGCAGGGCTGCATGAATTGATCTAGCAACAGCAGCCTTCTCCAGGCTGTTTTATTTCTTGGGAGGGCACTGGAACTTGGTCTTGTGTTATGTCCTGAATGTACCAAACTGGTGGGAGTCTAGAAGTGTTAAACCTGTGTGTGGAATCGCCTCACTGGAAGAAATGTCAGGAGCAGGTCTGAGTAGCAGAATGGGGCTGTAGTTTATGAATGAGCCTGCTGCTTGAAAGTGCTTTCATTGGTATATAAGTAGATTTATCAAAAGTAATGACTTTAGGATCTGACTTATTATCTTTTTTTCACCTGAGATTTCTGCCATTGTTGTCACTCAACCAGTTATTCTTGCAGTAACACAGATCTGCATAAATTATTTGGGGGGGTTTGCTTGTTTGTTTCTTATAATAATTTTGGCCTTCACTGCTATATTAGCAAGAGAGCTTACTGACCCTGTACCAAAAAAATTGGGTATTATGAAGGTTCTTGAAGACCTATGTACTATTACAGGTATGAAATGGTTAATGGCTGAGGTTGATAGTACTCATGATCAGTTATAAAGAGAATCCCTGTTTCTTTTTCCCTTGAAATGAAGGTAAACCAGTTCTTGCTTCACAGTGGTTTGGTGCCATGATGAAATTATATGCCTGATATTTTAAGCAAGACACTGAGATTTGTTAGGTTACTTTTGCTTGTTTGGGTTTAGAGGATGGGCAAGATAAAGCAGATATAAGCAGTTCCTGGTTCTACTGTCTGCTGTCAGATTCTGTCCTGCAAGAATGAGTTTTGGTAGCGAGCACATCCTAATCTATCATTTCATGCACTGAACCAAAGACTGGCACAGAGTGCTTGGTAGATGATGGGTAATCCTTATAACAGCTCTGTAAAACAGGAAATCAAAGGTACCGTTAATCGCATGTCAAGTAAGGAAGTAGGTCCCTGGGGCACCTGCTGGTGCAACTCTGTGTTCCATCTAAAGCAGCCTGGCTGAGTTTGTACTTGCTGAGTTGTACTTTCTATAAAGTTTAGGTGGGTTTTGGTGATTTTTCTTTTTTTCTCTTCAAGGACATAGTGGTTTCCAATAATTTTTGTTTCTTAACGAGTTGGAAGCATTGGAAGAAAGATGAAAATTAAACACTAATTAAAATAAAAGGAAACACAGAATCCAAGTTTTCTTTTGTGGATCTTCTGAGGGTGAAATATGACTGAGGTGGCTCAAGAGTTTAGGGAACTATCCTTTAAAATCCAGTTTCAAAGTAATATCTTTCTTTCTCTTTCTCAATAAAACAGCATTATTCCAGCAAACTCCATTTTCCAAGCAGTAGGATGCAGTTTTCCTTTCCAGAGACATCTAGCATTTCCCATCCAAACTGGCAGCAGTGGGGTTGCAAGCTCAAGCAATGAGTGTGGCTGGAAAATAGGCTAAATGGTTCAGCAAATGGAGATTGCTTGAGTGACACAAGCAGACATTTACCCTGTGTGTCCAGTACACTGTAAGATCAATAAATGTATCTTAGTACATCTTAATACTGGCCCAGGGATCTTTTCTGATTCTTTTTGTCTTTGTTTCTTCCTGAACTAGGTACTGGAGAGGTCTGAATATGTATGAATATGGAATTCGATGACCTCTTTATAAAAAGAGCTTGCCTGTTCCCTTTCTTGTTGCCCAAATTTCTGAGAGCTTCAGGAAATGTGCAGCTAAAATTAACAGCATTCACACTTTAGGTGTTAAATTTAATATGCGTGTCATGTTTGAAAATGTCAGCAGAAAAGACTGAATAATACTTGTTGCATATAAATCTGAAGTACATAATTACTCCAGCTGACATGTATGAATGCACTTTCATTATCATGTCAAGAGGACACTTTGTGCTTGCAAATGAACAATGTTTGGGGTTGGCAATAAAACGGGAAGCACTTGCTTAAATAAAGTTTATTACAGCTTTTTAGAAAAACGTAATTATGAAGTGCTCACACTGAATGAGAACACTGTTTTTGAAGTGTTTAATAGGAAAATGGAGTTGTGGTTTAAAGGGAAAGACTGCATGGTGTTTAGGGATTACTAAAGTGAGCACAGCACAAACGTGAAATAATGCTATTTGATTTGCATGCCCACACAATAGTCAGTGGACATGTATGCTGGTTCTGCAAACTAGCCAAGGACTGGCAACTTACTACACTTTCTTAAGTCAATCCACTTCATTTGGTGAGCGAAGGTGGAAAATACATGTGTGAATACATAGATCAAATCTGAGAATGCAAGGTAAGGTGTCTAATGCTGCAGATAATACCTTACTTGTAGAAAAGATGATCTGTCTAAAAACTAAAAAAAGCCAAAGTAAAACAAACAACCAAAGAACCAAACAAAACCATCCCAGACTACCAAAAAATTGTACTGAACAAAGATGAAATAAGTAGTGCTAAAAGTTTCATTCAATATCCATTATCCTTACGCTGCCTTATCTTACAGACAGGTAAACTGAGGAAGGATAGTAAAGCAAGGATTTTTTACTCTGGGATGTTCATTAAAAGTTGTTTGGAAACTTCTAATATTTACTGGCTCTCATTAGGCCTCTGTCCTGTTTCATAGCTCTCTGTAGATATGACACATTGCAGAGGACTGAATAGAGATTTCTATGTCTAACATAATCCAACAAATAAATTTGAGTTCTAAATGTAGTGTTCCAACTTGCATAGGGCAATTGCATTTGAAACTTGTGTATTGCAGGACATCAGAGGTGCTACTCAAATTTATGAGCTGCTGGCTACCAGCCTTGTGACTAATCTATTATACTGAAAACATGAAATAGGCTATGATTTTTGACTGGTGTGTTGCTCTTGGTTTAAATCAAGAACTGCTGAATTATGGGTTGCTATCTCTGGAGAAGCACTGGATGAGTCTCCTGTGTAATCTGTTAATGTCATCTCTGCTGAAGAGTTAGGAAGTGCAGGAAAATGTAGGATGTGAAGCACCAGCTGGATGAAGCAAGTAGGAGAGGTGCCGGAGGGTGTAGTCTCAGCTGGTGGTGAACGTAGCAGTCAGCAGCAGCTGGCAGTACCTGGAGATGCACCCATCTGGGGGCTGGAGACAGTGTTTAGCCTGGGAAGCTGGAAAATATATTGATTCATCACCTCCACAGATGCTTTCTGCCAGCAGGACTGTCGTGGAGCTTCTGTCATCAAATGAAAGCTGAAGCCCTGAAAGAGTGCAGATGGCAGTAGTATTTTTCATGGTGATGAATTTTCCCTCTTGTATGTACTTTCTGCACAGGAGTAGATTTGATCCATTCTGCATTCAGGAGTTAACAGGAACTTGTTGGTGTTTTTTGTTTGTTCAGCATTTCAATTGTTTTGTAAAGATAAGTTACTACTCTTAAAAGCATACCCTCCAAAGAAGAGTTTCCCTGTTTTCCTTTGTTAAGAGTTTTTCAGAAGCTGCAGCTCTGCTACTGTATTTAAAAGAATAATAATTGTCCCAGCAGTGAAGGCAATTTTGCACAAAGCAAATTGTGATTCAAATCGTATGGAAACTTCTCTGTCCATTTACAGAAATAGTTTAGATGGATTTCCCTGTAGCTCTTGTAATTTTTTCCATTTAAAAAGCAGTGCGACTTTAGTGTGTCTCCTGCTCGTCTGCAGTCACATTTCTGCTGTTTATTTTCTTTCTTTTTTTTTTTTTTTTTTTCCTTTAGGAAATAATAAAAATAAAATCAAGCCAGTTTAGAAGTCTTTCCTCTTCTTTGGGCAGGAACTTTTCAATGAAATCTTGTCTGCTCTGCAACTTCCTTCTAATGAGCTTTCTCTGGTTTCAGCAGCCTATTGGAGGTATAGAGATACTTATGTATCTCTATGTATCTTCTTATGTGACTCCTCATGCCTGAAAAGTGGCATTTTTAGTATGAGTGCTGCTATTCAGTTAGATTCTCATACGAAAATGTTTCTTCTGATGTCCCTAGAATTGCATATCTTCCAATAGCCTCAAACCTGTGGGCTATCGAGGAGTTCTAGAAAGGTGAAATGCTGCGTAGCACTGTGTGGGATCACCTTTTCATTTTCAAGCTGTTAAACTAAGAACAAAGAATTCTAGTTCCTATCTGTTTCTTTTTGTCTGCTGTTTCCTTCTGGTGTGCTAAAACATCACTCTCTAGTGACAGCTGATGGTAGCAAATCAAGAAATATTGTTTAACATAACTTAAAAATTATTATACTTTTTTTCCCTTTCATAAGTAATTGCCTGTGCAACTAAAGAGAGGCAATCCTCTCATAGAGCTGATTTTATTTCCCTTGTCAAATCAAGCAGTAGATGCAGAGATAGAAAATACAATAATCCCCTTAATGAAAGTTGGGGTTTATAACTAAGCATATAATCGTTTCCAAGATTGTGTATTAAGTATCTATATTAAATTGGTTAAAGCAAAACTATGTAGCACTGGAGCTCTCTCTCCATCCTTAACTTGCATGTACTTGTCCCTAAGATCTCAGGTAGTATTTGTACTATGGGTTTTAAGCACAAGAATGAGAAGATAGAGCTGCACTTAGCTCTCGGTATTACTGGTATTTTTGGATTAGGTAGCACTTCTGAAGACTACCAAGTTTTGTGTGCATTGCCAACTATTGCATGTTAGCTTAAATTAAAATTAAGGAGGCAATAGGATGGGCCTCTATTGAGGTGTGCTATCATGAGGCCAATGAGCTGCAAAAAAAATTGTATTGCTCTAATAATGTGCCTGCAGTTTGAAAGGAAAGCTGATCCCCAAAGTCTGGTTTCAAACTGATGAGCCACTTTTCTGTTGTGTTTATTTTATTTGTTTGTTTCCTTGTGCACAGAGGCATACCTTCCATTCTAAAGACTGATAGGGATTTGCTGTGGGGTTGGTGTGAATACTAGAGGAGGCACTTTCACCGCAAAAATGGGGGAATTCTGCTTGCTTTACGTAGTGGCTCAGTGGACGTGGTGTCCTACTGCTTATGATATAATGTCAGTGGAAGTCAAATACTTCCATTGTGAAACAGGCGCTGACATAGTGCTAACTCAGCGCTATGGTTCCAATTATGCAGGCGCAGCTACAGGATTGGCAGAGAAGAGATTCAGAGCAGCCCTGTGGAGAAGGACTTGGGGGTGTTGGAAAAACGAACATGAGCTGGCAGTGTGCGCTTGCAGCCCAGAAGCCAACCGTATCCTGGGCTGCATCAAAAGGAGAGTGACCAGCAGGTCGAGGGAGGTGATCCTGCCCTTCTACTCTGCTCTCCTGAGACCTCACTTGGAGTATTGTGTGCAGTTCTGGTGTCCTCA
>JAOEHY010035118.1:1883-26422 GCA_025447955.1 Psilopsiagon aurifrons | reverse complement strand
CCACAAGTCAAAAACACAGCGCTGCACCAGCTACCAAGAAGGGGAAAAATGACTGCTACTGCTGAACCCATGACACTTATATCTGAGGCTGATGCAAAATGTGACTAAGGTTCTAAACAAGAGTAGCTGCTGGATCTGTACCCAGTTACCTAGATCAGCTAAGGAACCGGGCATACCACTGATTGGCTTGCCAATTCCAAAAAGTTATATCTGGAATACCTTATGGGAAAATACTACCTGGAATATTCATATGTATCCTGTTCCCATATTTTGTGCAGCGTTGGGCTACTAGGAATGGATGGGCTACTATAAAGGGATGGCATCATATGAAAAGCAAAAGAATTTGCATGAATAAAGAAAAGGGGGGATTCAAGGAAGGGAGCAGATAGTGAATTGTATAAAATATGTAGTTTTTAGAAAACAATGGATGAACATCTTTGAAATACACATTTTAATGTTTCCTAAGACAGAAAAAACATGCTTAAGCTAAGACCTTGTCAGTTCATGATTAACGGACAGGAAAGAAGCTAGATAAGGTTGGTCTGGATGGACAGAGCATGCACCAGGATAAGAAGGTGAAGAGTTCAACCCTAAAATCTGGGACAAAGGTGACTGAGGAAGACTCTTACTTCATCCCGAGACCCCTGCCCAAGACCACCAGGAGGCAATGCGCATGCAGGAGGGATTTGCCAAATCAATTAGCATATGAATCGGGAGCAAATTTACATATTGCAACACTCTAATCAATATGTATGTATAGGCTCTATAAAGGAAGTAACTGTATTACCCTCAGCATGCATGTTAGGAGGAGCAATCCCCCATGCATCCAGCGCTGTAATAAAGAATAAAGCTACTATATAAATTTGAACTAGCGACTTCCTTGAGTCAGGTCTCAGAGGTGAGAGGAAGGGGCTGACAGCTGTACTGTAGGCACAAAGAACCTATAGTTATCTCAGACCTTCTCTGCCTGACTAGCATCATGGCCTGGCTTCCTGTTCCTTGGAGTGAATGTAAAGTTCAGTCACTTCTGAAGCCTGGAGCTCTGTCAGAGCTGCTCAGGGTCCTCTGCCCTGGACAGAGGAGTCACAGCATAGAGCAGGGTGGTGGCATGGGATGTACGAGCAGCTCAGGTATATGCTGTTAACATTTGTTCTTTTCTTTGTTCTTACTTGCAGAGGAGCATGAAGGAGTACAGGGCCCAGAGGGAGGAAAAAATGCAGTAGCATTTGTGGATGGCAGTCTCCACGGACATGTGTAATGTCTGTGTGTTGTCCCTGTGACAAGTATTTCTGGTTTTGTGTTTTACGACTGCTTTGATGCAAACCTGTGTTTTCTCTAATAATAAAGATTATGGAGTTTGATGTTGCAGAGGTGACACTGTGTTCAGCTCAGCATGATAGAAGGCAGTGCTTCCATTCTTCTTTTTTCTTTCTCTTTCCAAGCATCATTTCTGTTTTCTGCCCAGGATTTCACAGTTTTCAGGTAGCCTTATGTACAGACCTAGTCTGCCCCACTTCCACGGGAGCAGAGGGGCTCACTACTGTGCAGAGTCCAGCTTTTAGAGAGGCAGCAGCCTCTCCCAGTTTCAATCTTTTTGTCACAGTCACCACTGCACTTGACTTCAACAGATACAACCGGCCTTCCTTTTTAAACACACCATTATTTGCTTGAAACCGAGACACGCCCCTCCCTCATGTGCTGGGCTGCTTCCCCAGAGCCTGAGCAGCAGTCGAGGGAGGAGAACCCCCCCGCAGTGCTAATCCAGCTCTGAAGGGCGGTGGAGCTACTGGAGTGAGGCCAGAGGAGGCCACGGAAACACTGGGAGGGTTCTAGAAACAGGCTGAGAGAGCCTGAGAAACCTGGAGAGGGGGTTTTTGCAAGGCAATGTAGGGACAGGACAAGGGGAAATGGCTTTAAACTGACAGGGGAGAGATTGCCGCTTAATGAGAAACACCC
The DNA here is from genome assembly GCA_025447955.1 of Psilopsiagon aurifrons. Lineage (NCBI taxonomy): Eukaryota > Metazoa > Chordata > Aves > Psittaciformes > Psittacidae > Psilopsiagon > Psilopsiagon aurifrons. The sequence goes on along the minus strand of JAOEHY010035118.1, from coordinate 24,466 downwards.
AGGAGAAAAAAAGTCTCCTTTCAAACACCACCATGTCTTATTAACATACAGAGGAGTAAGAGGCAGTGTAAGAGAAACAGTGTTGGTTTTGCATAATTGGGGATGGGACTTTGCAAGATTAAGGCTTTCCAATTTTTAGATTTTTCAATACTGGGGCTGGGGCTTACTCAGGGAACAAACCAAAAGGGTTTGAGATACCATAACTTAGAAAGGCACACTCTGGTTAAAGACAAAAGATACACTCTGTGGGTAGAAAGAATACTATCTTTTGTACAACCTATGACTATGCAGGTGCAGGTTGGTTAAACATATGTGTGGGTACCACGTCTGGCAGAGAGTTATGAAATCGAACCATAAAAAGGGATAAATAAATGAGAGGAAGGGACGGATGACATCGAGTGAGGGAAGATGTAAACAGAGGTGGGACAGTTGGCACATAGATTATATAGGCCAGATAGCCTGTAAACCTTGGACTACCCAACCAGCAGGGAAAAAAGGGAGGGAACTTGTGGATGGGATAGGAAATATAACTCATTGTTCCGCTTTTGCTGTGTGTGCCTATTTGCCAGGACACCCATTTTTGTAATAACATTAATAAACAGCTGCTTCACTGCTGTGTCTACCCTGAGCTTTTAGAAGAAAAGTTTTTTTCTCAGTTTCCTTCAGAGCCCAATGTCCCAGCTCAGAACCACTTCACAGCTCTGCAGGGGGCTAACAGAGGAACAACCCGTTGGGAACCAATGAGGAGGAAAACTGCTAGTGCAGCCAGGAAACAGTGGTGGGGGATAGCAGGAGGAGATTCTGCTTTGAAAGGTAGAAGCACTGCAGTAGGCTGGCCAAAGAAGTGGTAAAGGCTCCATTCCTTTCAGATAGAGAGACCAGGGTTAGAAGGGACCTTTAAAACTCATCCATTTCCAACCTGGGCCACAGCCAGGGGCACAGCCAGGCACAGCAGGCACACCAGATTGTTGCTGTGGGTGGATCTGCCCTCAGCACAGCCCACCTATGAGAACAGGAGAGTGACCAAGATTTGCAAATCATATATTCATAGATCCCAGACTGGTTTAGGTTGGGAGGCTCATCTAATTCTTACCCCCTGCCATGGGCAGGGACACCTTCCACTAGAGCAGTTTTCTCAAAGCATTGTCCAAATTTGCTAGGCCTGCAAAAATTATAAGCAAAATCATTAAAAAATATCCTTTTATTAAAGTGTCTGCACTGGGAGTTTTCAGTCTTCTTCACTTTTCTTCATTAACTTCATTTATTCCCCAACACAACACAGACAGGTCTGGGGGAGAGCATAGCAGCAGCGCTGCAGCATGGACACAGCCACATTTGGTCCTCTTGGTGGGCTGGGTTATGGAAAGGTACTGGTCTTGCTACTCCTCAGCCATTCTGCTTTCCTTGAAACACATTAGTCTTTCAGAAATGTCATTTGCTTGTAAAACGTTTGCATTTTGGTGAAAGCGAAGCTAAAAAAACCCAACTCCAACACCTGGATAATGTTTTGCTTTATTTGCAAGTCTGCTCCCCCTTTATCCTCTTTGTTTTTTCGTTTGGCAACATGAAAACAGGAATGAAGAAAAGAAAGAGAGGTAAAAGAGAGAAGGGAAAAACAACAACAGTAATAAAAACTTGGTAAGCAGAACTTTCTCAAACAGGTTTTAAAGTTTCGGCAAGATATGCAAGCATGATTTTTTAGAAAAACACACTGGGAAAGCACTTGGAAATTAATTAAATAAAAATTTGTGAACACTCTTTGCCATATTTTGGTTAGCTTTAGAGGCTCTTTCAGCTGAGATTGGGCCTTCTCCATTGACTTTTCCACTGCAGTTTGACCATGAGGATGAGCAGCAGTGTCACCATTACAAATGAATTGAACAAATGAATGTCATGGTGTTGTGGCCAGCAGAAATCAAGGTCCAGCTCTGCTGCCCCTTTGGAGCTTGGCCTTGTTGGCAGTAGCAAAATGCCCCTTCTTTTCCTTCAGAGCTGTGCTCTTGCAGGCAATTCCCCTCCCCAGAGCCAGTGGCTGAAGGAGACTGTGGACTTTCCAGCTGCTGAAGACCACAGCAGCTGAAGGCTGGATGCTTTTCTGGAGGGGCCCATCTCCTGGATCCTTTCCCTTGCATCCTGTGGCAGGCAGAGAATTAGCTGCTGCCAGGTTCAGCAGAGGGCAGAAAAGGTGAGGGCTGGTTTCTTGGGTGCAGCCTCATTCACATTTGAGCCACCTTTTTCCTGGGCTTACACACTCTTCACTGAAGGACGGCCCCTTGGGCCAGCAACCGTGTCTGGCTAGCAGGAGCTCACCAGCCCTGGGGAAGGGGAAGATGGAGCTGATAGAAAGCCACTAGCTTCTACCAAGGGTATCTGCTCCTCTAAGCCATGCAGTCCCATACAATCCCTTTCTTGTGCCATACACAAGTGGGGTAAGCATCCTCCTTTGGTGGGAAGCCTGGAAAAGAAGTGAATTGGAGAGGACTTTTAAGGCTCCTTGGGTCAGGTTTGTCACTGAAGCAGTGACAAACTGTGAAGCAAAGTTACTGCCCATCTCTCCCTACCATGAACAAGAGGAGATCCCACACAGTCAACGGTCTACCAGACATACACGGGGCCAGGATCTTATCCCAGCTCTCTGTGCAGGGACAAACTGTCCCAGTGACAGAGGGAGATGATAAGGGAAGTTACCAAACCTTTTCTTTGGCTTTTTCAGCTGGAAATTGTCACTCATGGTCCTCTCCCTCTCCTCCTCATCCCACATTCATCTCAATGTGACCACATCTCAACCTTTCTTTCCTTTTCTAACACATCTCCTGACCCACATTTCTAACAAAGACAAATAGCCATAAGTTGTTTGCTTTTCCTGCAAGGAAATGAAAAATCATGTGAGGATCTGCATCCTCTTCCCTGTCCTCCGGAAGTGGCTCAGACCAGGGGATGGATCAGAATGGTACAGAGCCTGTGTTCAGAGCTAGTCCCAGGGGTCTGTGAAATGCTGCAGCTCCTTCCAGGAGGGTTATCACATGAAGACAAAAATCGTTCAGGCCCAGCCAGGAAACAGCCATGCAAGAGCAATGGAGGAGTCCTTCCATCCTAGCACAGAGCTCTTGGCACAGAGCTCTTGGCCCTGCTGGAGGCACGGCTTTAGGAAGAGCTGTACTTGTTACTCAAGCGGGAGCTGCTCCGATCCAGCCCAAGCTCCTGACCATTGGCTTTCCACTTCCCAACAGAGCCCTTGTCATCCACTGGTGTGATGCTCAGATTGGATCTCTGGCACCAGCAGCACAGGCAGGACTGAGAGGAGACAAAAGTGGGGAGAGAGAGGTTTCAGGTGTGGGCTACAGGGTAAAAGAGGAGGAAATATTCCCTTACTGATGTTGGCAAGTCAACCTGCACAGTGCCAGACTGGAGATCGCAGTCTGCACTTCTGAACTTTGCCGTCCTGCAGATCTGCTGGGAGCAGGTTTTCCATGATAGGGCTGGTGTGGATTGGAAACAAAGACACCAAAATCTTGGGTACTTTTTGCATTTGTGTTTTCTTATCCTTGGGGGACAGAAAATACAGGTAATGCTTATCTGGGCTCAGCTCTTTTTGACGCAGCATCTAGGAAGTGATTCCTTTCCCATCCCTTTCTAGCCCTTCTCATCTCATCCCCTTCCTTTCTCAGGGCTCCACTACTCCTGATAATGATCTCTGAATAACTTCAGCTCAATGTTTAGAGCACCTGCTGTCTCTGGTCTAACGGTTTGTGGGGATGTTTCTGATTCAGAATGAGAGGGACATTTTTTACTGGTCCTGCACTGGCAAAAACATCCCCATCAGAGGGCAGCAAGCTCTGGCATACTGGAGGCTTTGAAGAGAGGCACCTAGCAAGGGGAGAAACTGGAAGAAATATGATCAGTACATGAACAAATGGGAAAACCCTGTGGTCTGATGGCAGCTCCTTTCCACTCATCTCAGGAGCACAGAAGTCTGCTGCAATGGGGGTGCCTCTGTCTGCACCATATCTAGTCCATGGGAGCTTATGTCGGGGTCTGGGAATGGTAACTGTAGCCAGGAGCTCTGGAGGGATCTGTCCTACCTGGAAGCAGTTCTTGAATTTCCGGCTGACAAAGTAGAGAGCCACAGGGTTGATGCAGGAGTTGAGGGAGGCCATATTGATCCCAAAGTAATCCATCACAAGGAGGAAACTGAGGCCAGAGAGGAGAGAAGAGGGTAGGCGTGTTAGAAGCTCACAGAGCAGAGAACTGACGGAGGGTTTCCAAACTGCCTGCACATTGCCTGGCCCAGAAGCCTGCTTCCATGGAGGGCTGGTGACTGCTAACATAGAGCTCAGCACAAAACAGTCTCTCCCACAAATGGGCAACTGCCCCATGCTTTTTCTTGCGAGGGTCATTTCCTAAGGAAACCAAAAGCATGAGATCTGATTTCCCCTGGTGACCTTGACATTCTCAAATTCAGGCAAACTCAAATAGCCATGTCTGGTCTGAACTGGATTTTGGTGTGATAGGTACAGAGGAGAGGGGAAGATGGGCACCTCCCATGTGTCAGAAAGTGTGCACCGCCCTCAGATGTGCTGCATCCCCTGTAGCCCTGCAGGGAATGTTTCTCGGTCCAGGAGCCCTCTTTAACCCATAGCTTTATAGAAACATTTAAAATTTTAATTTCTCCTCTTATAATGGTCCCCCACACCCTTTGTTTCTGCCTGGGAGAGCAACGACATCTAGAATAGGAGCTACTGAAACAAAGTGTCCCACAGCCTGCTATGAGAGCCCACAGAGCTTCTGCCAGTGCCCATCAGGACTGCCAGCCCAGTGCCCTCTTGCTGCTGTCCTTACCTGAGCAGTTCACATCTGTTGGGGTCTGTCTGGTCATAGATGGTCTTCTTGAGGATGCGGCTGAGGTGGAGCGGAAGCCAGCAGAGCGCAAAGATCACCACGAGGCAGAACACTGTCTTGGCCACCTCCCGGCGCTGAGAAGAGAAGGTAATCAGGGAGAAGGGGTCTGGCTGAGCACTAGAGGGCAGATGGAGCAAAGCACCATCTCCCCATGCTGAGCAAGGGCCCTTCAAGTAATTTCTGTAGTCTGATGATGCTGTGTACCCATTTTGAGTCCAAAAAACAACCTGCAGGGTCCAAATCCTGTATCATGAAGAAGACTCTGAGATCCAGGCTGCAGAAGTGTGTAGGGTACTAGCAGCACAATATGGACCAGACTCACACCATTGCTCTTGGTGACTTTGTTGGGGTGACACTTCCCAGAGCATGAAGAGTATATCATAATCCAGGGGGATATCCATCATCTGTTCACTCTTCACTCTATATTACTGTGACAGCCAGCTGGTCTGCCTCAAGGGATCACTCTGCAAAGGGTAGGAGGGGACAGTAAACTACTCTTTTTCCCTGTACCCCGTGTCTATGATAAGGCACATTCAGCATTTGGTCCAGTTTGCTGTGATCTGGGCTGGCATAGCATAGCCAGGGGTGAATGACCATAAGAAACTTGGGATGTCCTTGAAGCTGGGCACTGTAAAGCTGAAGGCCTTAATCCAGTGTGCCAATATCTGTTGACCACTCTCAGGCTATGCTAGCTCATAGAACCATAGAATCACAGAATGGTTTGGATTAGAAGGGACCTTAAAGTTCATCCAGTTCTAAGTCCCTGCACGGGCAGGGACACCTTCCACTAGAGCAGCTTGCTCCAAGCCCCATCCAAATTGGCCTTGAACGCTGCCAGGAATGAGGCAGCCACAGCTTCTCTGTGCTCGTATGTATCCTTAACAGGCACATGTTCCCTTAATAGCTCCCCCTTCTGTTTGGAAGATACCAGTTCTGACTTCTTGGTTTCCTTACCCGTTTCATGTGGTCATTCAGAGCAGTTCTCATGCCGTTTCTCTTGCTCAGCATCTCGCATGACATGAGGGTGTAGAAGATTCCAGTGCATATCAAGGGGAGGCAGAAATAGAAGCCAAAAAGCCACCAGTCCTTCACATCATGGTAGAACTACAGGCAAAGGAAAAAGCAACTGGAAGGTGGGGAAAGGTGGGGTGATAAGTGGGGCATGAGATGACCCAGGCCCTGACAGTGATGCTGTCCCAAATCAGACACTTCTGATGTGTGGAAGTGTGTCAGGTCCTGTGCTAAGTGTACATATCTTCCCGCAAGGCTGGTGCATGTGTTCTAATGTAAAGAAGTAAAGGCTGGTTTACATCTGGCTGACAGTCCCATTTAGCACTCTTATGCAAGAACCAGTTGCAAGGAGCTTTTGTGTATAAGGGTTTTCATTCCCTTGCTTGCCCTTAGGTGACCCTGTGATAAAAGTTACCCATGCAGACTGGTTGTGGAGACCCTTTTTGGCCTGCTCGGACAGTGAAACAAGTTCTGAAGCTTCCCGAGATGTGTCAGGACTCTCTGATGTGAATGGTGAAGACATGACATAGCTTAAGGATGACAAGGTCTGTTTTCTGGTCCCACATTCAGAGCAAGTCTGTCTCTTGCCACTACAGTCCTTTGTCTGATACTGCTCTCCCTGTGCTCACCCTGAGGGCTTGAAGCCATCTGCAGAAGCATCTAATCCTCTAACCAAGGAGACAGTGTGCTTCCATTGCCTGTGTCTCCCTCTCTCTTGCACTGCAGCTGGGGTACAACAGAGTACATACCATCATGAAGCTGGATTTCTGTTCGGAGGCAAGCATGCACACCCACAGGTGTTGTTCCCAGTAGCTGAGCTCCACCATGTCAAAGGCTATAGCTTCAGGCACTGCAAGCACAATGGCCACTGCCCAGATCAGCATCACCTCCACTGCCTTCCACATGGGAATGCCTATCCCCTGGATCCGGCTCCAGGATGCCACTGCTCGGTACCTGCCCAGTGAGGGAAACACAGCAGGAGTAGATTAGAGTGGGAAAAGCAACTGTCAGGAAGGGGCTGAGAAGGTGCAGATCAGAGTTGTTCCCAAAGGCCCTTCCTTTATGCTTTCTTTCTCCACCCTTGAACCTTCCCTTTCAGTGGAATGGTAAAGATCAGATAAAAGGACTTGATGGCAGCTATACTTGGCCAACATCTACTTGCCACTGGGAAGATGCCACCCCTCCCCACCACCCCAGCCATTGTTCCAGCAGACCGTGACCCTCCCCTCAACCTTCTCCATCAGTATATGAACTGTCACCAGAGTCAGTCCCTGTTGGATTTCAACTCTACGTGGTAGCACTTTGTCCCCACCTCTGAATTTGTCCCAGGACAAGGCTGCCCTCCACTCTGCCTTTTAGTTACAGAGAGGGTACCTGCTGTAAGTTGAATATGGGTCAGGCTGGGCAGTGCAGCTGTAGAAGTGCTTCTCACCTGTCGATGCTGAGAGCACAAAGGCTGAGGACTGTAATGCCCACCGAAGCCTTCTGGATGAAGGGGACCAGCTTGCACACCTGCACTCCAAAGGGCCAGTCCTTTGCCAAGAGCTGGGGAAGAACCACAGCATTAACAAGCTGCTTCAAGAAAGCACGTCTGGCTTTCTGGCTGAGCAGGTGATTACCCACAAGGTGTGAGAAGCCCACAGATAGCAGCTGAAAGCCCTCTGAGGTTCCCTGACCAGGATTACTCAGTGTGCGCTGTCCAGTGTTTTGTGTTGAACTGGGAACCGTTTGTTTCCCCAAGGGCTCATTGTGAGGTGTGTTGACAGTTAGATGTGTTGACAGTTAGACAGAGTGATGGTCCAGACACCAGGATCTAACCCCAGACTCTGAATGGATCTGAATCCTAAATTCTGCAATGGGCTTTGGGTTGCAAAGACAGCTTCTTTCGGTTGGCTTTCAAACCCACCCTTACCATATTCAGGTCCTCTACCGTACTTAGATTCCTTATAGAATACATGCTGAGGCCCCAAGCTGAATTGGGGCAAACAGAGGGTGTTAAATGGGGACAAGATGCTCTGAAGGCAGAAGAAATCCAGGGCATTCCCTCATAAGGGTGAGGATGAGCCTGGGTTCACAACCTGACACCTGGAGCCCATCCCAAGGTTATCCCTACTCAGAATCAAGCTCTTCAGCTTTGCCTCAGCAGCAAGACAAATCAATAAGGAGAATGTGTCTGTTTTGAGCTAAAAAACGTATATAGCTTTCAGTCCATTTTCACTTGAAGGATATCTATTCACAGTGATTTCAGACTCTCTGACAGCCACATCTGGTTCTCTACTTCAAATTTCTCTGCCTTCTCCCCCCAGCATCCAGACAGCTTGATCCAGAACTCCTCTGGCACTTTGTTTCCACTTTCAAGGCCAACATGGAGCTCCAACTCCATCTCACAGCATCCCTTCCAGCCCTTCATAGAAATCTATGGCTCCAAAAACTCAAGCAGTGGGCGAGAAAGAGCTGCAATAGCCTTGATCCATCTCACAGATATTGTAACATGACTTCTGCTCTATATTGAGGTCTTGTTCAGGTCTACTGCAGAGCTCAGGTTTCCCTGCTTCTATTTTGTGCCTCTTCTCTCAAGTATAGGAGGCAGTGCTTCTGCAAGAAGCCCCTGGTTTTTAATACAGCTCTCTTGCTTGTTTCTGGAAGAGTCTCCACATTTATCTAAAATAAGAACTATATTTGCTTGAGGCTGATTAACTGAGCTATATGTTGAGAAGTGTGCCCAGTGCACAAGAACAAGAATTTTTGCTCAGCTGAAATTAACATCGTGTTGTAATGTCAGAAGACTGCAAGTGATTCTTTTCTTGTAATTTTAGATGAGACTTAAAATATCTGGAAGGTTGTATGCTTGTGTGTGTCTGCATAATACAGCTGTAGCTTGGAACACCTCTGCTTTCCCAGGAATGTACTCTGAGACTTTTGTCTGTTTACGTTTTTCTCATCCTTTGGAGAGCAGAAACACCCTCCCTGCCTCCCCTGCCAAAATGTAATGCAATCAGGAGAAGGCTCATTTTGATGCCTCTGTCCCTAGGGCACAGAGGCAGGTGGGAGCAGATCATGGAATCACAGATCGGTTCATAATGGAAGGGACCTTAAAGCTCATCCAGTCCCTACCCCCGCCACGAGCAGGGACACCTTCCACCGCAGCAGGTTGCTCCAAGCCCCATCCAACCTGGCCTTGAACACTGCCAGTGATGGGGCAGCCACAGCCTCTCTGGGCACGCTCTGCTAGATGCCTCCCCTGCAGTTGCCAGGCTGCTGCAGCACTCATGCCACATGGAACCTACCTTATACATATTGATGGGTAGAGCAATGAGGATGTAGAGCAGGTCTCCAAGTGCCAAGCTGGCAATGAGGACATTTGGCCCATTCCTCATGCACTTGTTCTTGTAAATGATCCTCAGGAGTGTGGAGTTGCCAATGATCCCCATTATGAAGATGCTGCAGGACACGATGGTGTTGATGTATTTGAAGATGTGTCTGATATCTGCGGGCTTCACACACACAGGCAGCAGGGGTGGCTCAGAGCTGGTGCTCCCAGAGATGCTTTCCGAGTGGTTTGACTGCCTATTATCCTCTAACAGGCTTGGCTGGACCAGGCTGTAAACCTGCTCCTGGCTAAGCACCTCAAAGGAGATGGTGCTTTCCTGGAAAGCCCTTGGGGTCTGACTGTGTACACTAGAGAAGAGGCAAGCCAGGAAAATGGCCAGAGTGGTGAGAGCTGGGATTTTTGCCACTGAGGACTGAAAATCAAAGCTGGCTGCAAGAGTCCTCATAATGCTCATGGGACACCCTTGCATGGGTCTCAATTGGATCTGCAGGTGGAGAGAGGGAGAAGGGAGAGAAAAGGATGAGCAAGGGAAGGAGGAACGAGATGAGAAATTCCATCATCACAATGAGCAGAAATAACTCCAGATTAGATCCCATCTGAGCAAAGCCAGACCCCTGTGTGTGGGACTCTTTGCTCCTAAAACTAAACATGCCTGCTCAGTTAAACTACAGGGAAAACAGTCTTTTATGCCTCCTACTCAGTATTTCAGCAAATGAGAGCACCTGCCTTTTCTCAAATCAGCTCCTGCACCTTCTGATCTTGGTATTGCTTCTCACATGGGTAATCTGGCTTCTCTTTTATGCCCACCCCACTCTTTTCATTCAGTTCTGACTGTCTGAAGGAGCAGTTCTGGGGCACCTGACCTGTCAACAGCCTCATATCTGGGCAATTCCACAAGCCCTATCCCAGTGTGCACAGACCTAGCAGGACCTTTTCTTCCAGTTCATGCCATGGGAAGGCTGGAGCCACACTAACATCCCTCTCTTCAGCAGAGCCCATGGGATACCACAGGCCACCTTCCAGTGCAAAGTGGAAAAACCCAGCACAGCCTTGCTGGGAACTTGATGGGAAAACACTACAAGGGTTTTTCCAGAAATGCCCTGTTGATACCTGGCATCTTACTCCAATTCATGTGCAAGCAATACAGCCCCTCCTTCCCCATCCTTATCACTGATAATTGAAGCACTTCCTTTCCAAATTCACTGTGCCCATTCAACTCAATACTCAGGGTTATAAATCTCCCTGTGCCTTTTGCAGCTTTGACTGCTGAGCACAGTGAAAAAGTCTCCCAAGCTCACCAAGGCTGGAGCACTGCTAATATTATCACCAGAGTGGGTTCTACTTTGTAAATCTCAGGCAGTACCTTCTGGCAGGACTAGCTAAAATGCTGCTCCACAACCGCAGGAGGAAGCTGAGGAGGATGTAGCACTGTCCTGGCATGATGGGAATTTGTGGAAGGGGCTTCTGGGTGAACCAGATATGACCACCTGTGGGAAGCGAGCCCAGAGAGGGAGTGGAAGATGTCAGCACCGTGTCAGTGTGTGCCCCAGACAGGAAGAGATCTTGGGTGCCCTGGTTACAGTGGGTGAAGAGCTGTGTCTCAAATTATGAAACTTTGCAGCTTTGAAGTGAGGAAAGATTGCTGTGCTAAGCCAGAAACAGGAGCCTTTTGGGGCTCCTCTGGGATGTGCTCTGCTCTGGAGGAGCCAGTTAGGCAGGAATTGGGGTACCTGCATGGGATTAGAGATGGGACTTACAGCTTCCCCCTGACTCCACCCGGCAGAGTTGGAATCTGAGCCAAATCAGCTGTACCTCAGGGGTCTGTTCCCTGTAACCATTCAGCCAAGGCACTCTTGAGCTGTAGCACAGTTCCCCCCACTCAGGACCAGGGAGACCCCAGGACCAGCAATGTGCGTATGGTGGGAGCATGCTGCTCCCACCTTGGGAAGGCATGGCCAAAACAGCCACCACTCCCATCAGGTAAAACCGCAGCTTCTCTAGATACAGCTGTGCATTAGTTGTGTGTTGTGGCCTCAGGACAGGCTTTTAAAAAATGCCTGGGCATGCAGATAGCTGCATGCTGGGAGAAGCAAGTAAGGGAGAGAATGGATAAATAACCTGGTGGAGCACAAACCCAACTCATTGGAGACCTGGGTGCAAATTCCTGCTCTGACTTGGTGCAGGGACTTCATTCAGCCTGCGTTCTTGCTAAGGTCCTGCCCCAGGCTACACCAATGGCAGTTGTCTCATGGGTGGATGCCCTGACCGATGCTCTCCTCTCCTTGCCACGGTGCCCACAGGACTGCAGCTTGTCAGAGAGAGCACCCAGCTCAGAACTCCTGCCTGGGATCCTTGAGTGTCTGGGCAGCTCACAGGGAGCACCTTTGGATGGCACAGACAAGTGTCTGCCACTCAGGGCTGTCAGGGTTGGAGAAAGACAGCAGCTCCTCAAGTCAGCAGCCATCAGAGCGCTACCAGAGCATCCCTGGAAAGTTGTGTCCTGTGCTCTCTGCAGTAGTGGCTGCTGTTATCTGCTCCCCTGACACAGGACCACAGAGACCGGTGTGGCTGTTCAGCCCCGGGGTATTTGGCAGAAAATTTCATGTGAGTGTCACAGGACACTGCTCACTGGAACCTGCTCGTTCTCTCCACAGCACAGTGCAGCACTTCCCCTCCTCCCCCCCAAATCCTGACTTAAAATCCAGCTATTCAGTAAAAGAGAAGCATTATTTTCTCCTGCTCAGCAGCCCATTTACTTCTTGCCCTCCATGCTCTCACATCTTGGAGTGCTTGGGAGCATAATCCTTCCTCAGTTGGGGGAAACTGAGGCACGACAGTGCATCAAGAAGACAGTTCAGTGCTTAGATGTGAAGGCAGTGCCAGCATCACTCGACCCCAAATCCTCTGGACTTTGCTCATGTTGCTGATCATCTGGGGAAGCAACTTGGTGCCTGAAGAGGCCATTCCCATCCCACCTGCCTGGCTGGGGTTCTTCTGTTAGCAAACAGCTTAGACACATGGAAGTGGAAATGCGCTTTATGTTGTGCTGAGATCAAACTGCAGATGAAACCACTGGAGTCAGGATGTGGACACTGCAGAATGATTCCCAGAGAGGAGATGAGACTGACAAACGTTGCCATAGCTCTGCACAGCTTCTGCCTGGAAAGTGCCATGTGCAGGCTGGGGGGCTTAGGTCTTCTCTTGCCTGGGAGCTCACCACATCCCAAGCAGCATCCTCATCTCAAGCCACCCTCTCCACCACAACACGCAGGGCAAGCTGCCATCAAGAACAGCTCTGCTTGTGCTCTCCTGCCAGGCTAACCTCACTAAACCCAAACCAGACCTTTTCTGCAAGAAAAGGCATTTATTGCAGCAAAAATGCCATGGGTGGGGGAAAGGAGGAAGAAAGGCAGATGACAACACCACATCCCCAGCTGCTTCCCTGACCTGACCTCAGTCTGGTCCATAAGCAGAAGGACCTTCCCCCCACCCTGGTGTGTGCTGGATTTCTCATCCATCCTCTCCCTGTACCTGCTCAGGCACCATGGTCCAAGCGTGGGAGATGTGGAGGGAGGGTATCTGACCAACATGCAAAAACTCACCCTGATATCACCTTGTTTGCAAATCAGCACACACACAACAGCAAAGTTTCTCGATAGAGTTCAGTCACCTTCCTCGTGACCATGAACTTTTAGGCGCTTCTGGGAACAGCTTCTTTCCCTCTCATGGCTCCTTCCCACTTCACAGGCTGCTGGGCGTGTCCTGCAGGACCCAGGAGAACTGCAGTGTTGTAGATCCTGGGGCTTGCTGTTGCGTATGGGCTCGTGCTCAGGGGAATGTTTCTTCCCTCTCATGACTTGCTGAGCTCTCTCTGAACGGAGGGGTTGGTTATATACAAAATCACAGGGCTCCCCCAGAGCCCAGCCCCTGTGACCAATGGCCAAAGAGCGGGACAGGGATGGAGGAGGGTGAAGCATGAGAACCGCGGAGCTGCCCTGCGAAGGAGGCGAAAACAGTCAACAAAGAAAGCTCGAGGGGGAGGAACGCAGCGGGGGAAGCTGCCGGCCACAAAGCAGCCCCGAGGCTGAGCTCCGGGGAAGGAAGCTGCATCCCTGACCACCTTTGGAGAACAGAGACATCAAAGCCTTTTCTGCCCAGGGTTTATGGAGGCAGTTGCTCCCCCTGGAGCTTGTGAGGGAATTTTGGGAAGCAAGGAAGGCAGAAGGGGACTCGTGGTTTCCATTCTAGCAGACAGCAGAGTGTAACAAGTCCTTCCTGAGGTTCTAGGGAAGGACGAGCCTCACTTTTCCCTCTGACTGTCCCCTGAGCCCTGCTCTAGGTGAAGCAGGCTGGGAACAGGTTTCAGATCATGCTCTCATCTGCAAGCAGTTGCACTGTTGTCTTTCCACATGGCAGCTCTTGGGTCTCTGCTGTGGTTCCTGTGCACCCTGAGCTGTCTGAAGAGCAGCATCTGATGGCTCAGGATGCAGGGCCGAACCTGAGCACCAGTGCTACTGTAGGGTCACACCAGCCTCCCCCATTCACCACACATCCAGTCCAGGCTCTGAGCACCATCCTGGCTCGAAGACTCCTCTCTGCTCTCCACCTGCCTTTGAACAGGAGATCATGAGCAGTGCCTTCATGAGATACCTCCTGTCCTTCTCCAAACCATATGATCCTGCAGACAATTACTGCTGCTCCACAGCCTGCAGACAAACCTGTCTGCGTGCAGACAAACCTGCTCCCAGCCTCCTGGGCTGGTGTCTTTAAAGGGCATCAGGAGGTGACAGGATTCTACCCCTCTGCACCCTTACACTCCCAGACAGGTCAGGAAATAAGCACCTCAAATAGCCCATCCCCACCCAGGGGAGAAGTCACGGCATCTCAAGTGATGCCTCTTTTAATCCTGTGGCTGGATTGGAGGGCTGCAGCTTTTCCTTAGCTCTTTTCCCGGAGTTCATGAGCCCATATGGCACCCCTCCTGCTGACCCCACTGGAGAGGTATTCTGCAGCCCTATTTTGAGACAGTCATGTTTCTGCATGTGACAGGGGAATGAATGGGCCTTTCTTTTCTGCTGGATTCAAAGGAGGGCTCCAGCCCCCTTCAGAGACCCCTGGGAAGACAGCAGTTTCTTGTACAGTCAAATAGTGCCCTTGAAACACAACTCAGCTTCAAGGCTGATGTCAAGAGTCACTTAAATTATCAGAATGAAGAAACTAATCTGAAGCAAGTCATGGTTCAATCCAGCAGCAACCAGCAATGCAGCTCCATGGAGGCAGGCAACAGCTCATGGGATCTGTTTTGCACAGGCTGCCCTTAGGCACTGAAGTCACATCAAGTATAATTAATTTGGTTTTCTGCTGCCAACTGGGTTGCAATTCCCATGCAAGCAGCATAGAAGATGGCTTGGCAAGACTGGCAAGTCCTGAGCATGGCAAGCTCAGAGGAGCCATAGCTCAAAAAACACTGACTCCTCATTGATATGTTTGATGAGGAGACTGATACTTTGTCTTTGCACTACCTTTAAGCCTGGTCAATTGATTTGCAGCCTGGAGCTAAGAGTTCAAACATACTCTCAAGTCCTTGAGAGAGCATCTGGATGAGATTTTGCTAAAGACCATCATCCATCTGTCAGTGTCTCCTGCTAATGCTTCAGTCATGCTTGTTGAGAAGATGGACAGATCTGCATTGCAATGAAATACCACAGACTTATATCACAAGAAAGAGCAGACAGCTTTTGCTTTTAACTTTGAGCTACTGGAAGGATACATTCTGAAAACTTACCTTTGCAGGCAAACTTCAATGGCTTCCACAGTTTATTTTGTATGCAAGCAGCTAAGGTGGAAACATCACATTTTTGCACTGTGTGTAGCTGTCTCACGTACCTCATTCATCTCTATGTCCAGTGCTCATCCTCTTACATTGTTTTGTTCCTCTTAGCATAGGTTTTATATCAGCTCGTGGCCATCTCCCTCAACAGCCTTATGCCCTTCCCTAGTCCTACCTGACCTATCCCTGTGATTCTTCACTATCACAAGAAAAAGAGCTGATAGGCAAAACTTCAGAAGTGTAAATTTCTTATGTCACAGCAAAGATCTTGTGAGTAATTGCAACTAAGAGTGCTATTATGATGGAAGAGGTCAGATGAAGTGAATGGCAATCAAGTTTTGGGCTGTTTGTGCATTCTGGGACTGTCTTGGAGCAGCAGCTTTAGGTCTAGCATTCTCTGTTTGGGATACTTCTCAGAATTAGTTCTCCAAAGTTCTGAGCGAAAGTGGAGTTTGTTCCTGGCCTGTGATCTGCAGCCCTCCTCCTCATCTTGGAGTAAATTTGCCTGGGAGCTAAGGTTTAATTGTTCAAAGCTGCAACATCAAAGTAAAGCCAAGTCCCATGATGCTGTGCCACAGCAAGAAATCAGCTTCCTGGTGTGATCAGTATATCTCTGTGATCCAGAGAGAGGCACAGACCAGGGCATCCATCCCTTTTGCCAACTGTGGGAAGATGTTGATGGCATTTGAGTCAAAGCCACTGGAACAGCAGTCCTTAAAGCTGTGAAAGAAAAACAACCCCTTCTGCTTCGAGGTTGAATCAATGTATTTAACACACAGGTAAATAAATTTGGAACTGTCCCACGGTTGTGCTCTGTTTTTTGTGTATGTTCATGTGAGAGGGATCAGATCACACAGGTGTGGTCCTACAGCAGAGAGATATCTGAAAGAATTGTTTGAGAGGTTCATTTTACATCCACCTAATTTATGGACACATTCACACTCTTTCCCCCTCCTGTGAAATGAATGCAGATGTTTATTCAGGCCTGGGCTGGAGGTGGCTGCCAGGACCCGGAGGGTGCTAATTGGTCTTAATGGCCCTGAGCAGCCTCACCGGGGTGCTCCACCTCATCCGCGGGCCCTGGCATCCTGTGAAAGTTCAGCTCTAAAAGCCTTAGTCTCCTTCTCAGCCCTAACTGAGCTCTGCTCAGGCCTGCTGAGACATGCCCTGTTCTCAAGATGTGCCTGTTGCTATGAGCTATCCCACTGATTTCATCTCCTGGTTGGACCTGGCTACCTTCTCTAGCCCTGCCCTGCTTGCCTTGATCAGGTACTGTGGGACAGGTCCTGGCTGGTGAGGCTCTGTGTCACTGCCTGGGGTATCACTTTGGCTCCCTGTCCTTAAGGGAGCTGCTGGTCTTTGTGGTTCCCTGGTGAGTACATGGTGCTTGTGTGTGGTAGGGGTGTATCTCAGGGAGCATGGATGTGGAGAAGGGTTTTGTGGCTGAGTTTGGGGTGTCGTAGAGGGAGCTTCTCTCTATAGAGAAGAAGCTATATCCAAGTTTGCCTCCTGTGCTCACCTTTGGGAAGGAATGGTAATTACTACAGAGACCATCTTGTCGTATGTTCCAGCTCCTTCCCGTCCTCTCTCCTCTCCCATTTCCTTTGCCCTCCTGCCCTTCTGCAGTGCTCTGGTTGCCTCCAGTCCTTAAGTCTTGCAGACAACATTTCCTTTAAGCTGCTTCCTTCCACCTGAGAAGTCTGGAGTGCTGGAGAGCTGCCCTGGCATTTGTCCAGAGGTGTCTTTTATTCTGGTCAGGCTCTCCTGTGCTGCTACCTTTTTTGCTGATGAACTTTCTCATATCATTCACTTCTTTCAGGCTGGTCTTGCCAGGTTTTAACCCCTGGCACAACCAGCATATAGCAATGGACAATAAAAAGAGTAAAGGATGGTGCCAAAACCTGTCCTTCCCTTTACTTGTTTCCTTTCTTAAGGGGAGTCTGAAGAGATGCTCCTTTTGCTTGGGAAAGCTTTGTAGCATAGAATCATAGAATAGTTAGGGTTGGAAAGGACCTTAAGATCATTTAGTTCCACACCCCCTGCCATGGGCAGGGACACATCCCACTAAACCATATCACCCAAGCCTATGTCCAACCTGGCATTGAACACCGCCAGCAATGGAGCATTCACAGCTTCCCTGGGCAACCTATTCCAGTGCCTCACCACCCTTACAGTAAAGAATTTCTTCCTCAAATCCAATCTGAACTTCCACTGTTTCAGTTTGAACCCATTACCCCTTGTCCTCTCACCACAGTCCCTAATGAAGAGTCCCTCCTCAGCATCCCTATAGGCCCCCTTCAGATACTGGGAGGCTGCTATGATATCTCCACTCTGCCTTCTCTTCTCCAGGCTGAACAGCCCCAACTTTCTCATCCTGTCTTCATAAGGGAGGTGCTCCAGTCCCCTGATCATCCTCGTGGCCCTCCTCTGGACTTGTTCCAACAGTTGCATGTCCTTTTTATGTTGAGGACACCAGAACTGCACACAATACTCCAAGTGAGGTCTCACAGAGCAGAGTAGAGGGGTGAAAAGTCACTCTTTTCCCATATATTTGTCAGTCATCTCTCCTGACATGTAGCAGTCCAAAAGCAGCTACAGATAATCTTGTGTGTCACCCCAACTGCTAAACCTCCAGCAATTCCAGGGTGGATCACACCAAATTCTCCTGATGTGCTCCTTTGTGGAGGGCTAGAAAATAGCATTTGCTTGAGTACTTGCATCTCTGTGTGTATGATTTTGTGTTTGTTTGCAGCCACATTCCTTCCCACCAGTCAGGATGGGTGGTTGGAGCAATGGGCTTGTTTAAAACACATGGGATGCTGGGATTTTCCTTCCCATTTGAGGAGGGAATGTCTCAGAAGGCATCTCTGCACTGCAAAGCCAAATCACTGCTGTTTCCATGAGTCCAAGATGACCCCACACTCTGTTTCTTTTCTTGTAACTTCATTCAATTTGATGAATTGGGGCTTTCAGTGAGCAGAAGCCTCTTGTCATCTTCAGATGCCTTAGAAGGCAGCTCTGATTGGAAGCCATCAGAGTTCAGGAGAACTATACTACTCATGGGTGGAGAGAGCCTTCAAAGAAGTCTCAGAAACAGTGGACATCTCTACTCCAGTGATGTTGCTGAAACTAGTGTGAATGGAGGATGTTGATACTGACCTTGGTGGAAAGAGGACTTGTTTCTTCAGAAATCCCTCAAATCCTGAGGATTCTCCAGAAACACAGAAGAAGCATCTACCAGGCTTAGAGTGGGGTTCAAACTATTGGTGGGATATGAAGGGCTGAGAAGGGTTTGGACAAATGGGTTATTGCTCCTGAAATAATTGGAGGTAATTACATAAAGATTAATGGCCTCTTCCTGAGGAGCCACCAATGCAAGCTTCATCTTCTGCAAGTACTTTTGACCTTGCCAGGAAATGGGAATTCGGAAATACAGCAGGAGATAGATTAGATAAACAATATGTAATTTAGAACCTTTATGAGGAGAGCAAGACTGACTTGTGATCCCCTGTATTTAACTGTATCACCCCCTCACTGCTGCTTGCAAGCAGTATTAATTGGCTGTTAACCAGTGGTAAAGTGAGAAAGGGTAAAATACAAAATGCCTTTAACTCTGGTATCTATACTAAATGTCCCACTTGCTATGTTTGAGTGCGTGTTCCATGTGGAGTGGTCATCTTGTCCTTGCAGGCTTCATGCTGGAGGGGGTATGCTGAGAAAGGCAACATGAAACTCAGTCTAGAGTGAGTCAAGTGATATGAGTGTATGGAAGGGCTCAGGGAAGGTTTTCATACTGCTGGACTGGAGCTGGGATAAGGAAAAGAAAAAATGCAGAAAGAAGAGTTGCCTTGTGTATCAAAGATGGCCTGAAGATAAAACCTGGTCACACATGTTAGGACTGACTGATTTCATGTGAAGCTCATCAATAGTGTCTCTGTGTGGAAGAGACACTGATCCTCTGTGGAGGGCTGCGTGTTCCAGGGGAGCTGCTGGGTCACAAGCAGCACATGTGACTGGAGACTGCTCCCACTGTGAGCCTCACTATGGCCTTGATGGTGGAGTTAAGGACAGTGGGTGTGGGACATCATGTGTTGGGAAGCATCTTCTTGCTACATTAACTCACACAAGCAGAACAAAGAGGGAAAGAAAACTATTGGGTGAGAAGCTTCATGTTGAAAATACTCCCAATATCCCATCTCAGGCTCTTAAAATGCTTTCTGGGGAGCTCTATGTGCTCTTGCATGCAGCAGCTGTGCAACATGGTTCTTGCTGTTATGGAGGGATGAGAAGGCTTTTGTTATGGAAACATCCCCTTGGTCAACCCACAGACTTTAGGATTTAAGATGGGAAAGTAGCGTATGGGCAATAGCTGATTCCCTTTGATTAGCTGCTAAACACATGATGATGGGAGGTTCCTTTATGCTGAGCTGCCTCTCCACCAATAAATGCACTGTGGACCCTGGAAACACAGCAGGTGAGTCAGCCCTGCGTGCTCTGCTGACAGCCTCTGGAGAGAAGGAGCTGTTTCAGTGTGCCTCAGAGCCACAAAGAGTTTCACCATGCGTCTGTCAGTAGATCAAAGATGGGAGAAGAGCTCCAACAGAGAGCAGATGAAGTGAAAATCAATTGATGCTATGATAGAAATCTATAGGAGAAAACAACACTTCCTTCAGAGCCAGGAGCTTTATCACAGTAAGAAAAGTACCCAGGCCTTTCCAGACTCTTTTCTGTCTCCTTCATGTAAATGACCATCAGCCTTCTCAGATCTTCCTCACATGTCAGAAATCTGTTTGAGCAAGGAATCCTGAAAGCGTCTAGTCCATCACTTCCCTCACCCACCATCAGCCCTACCCAACCCATTGGTCATGGCTTGCCTGTCTTGTTCTTGCAACCCCCTGGGCTGAAGATGTCCTGATATCCAAGAAGGTGCATCCAAGTGCTTCACAAGCCTTTTCACTCTAAGATTTTCCTACGGAAGGGTGCAGCCTGCCAAGCTTAGGCAAGTAGTTTATCTGTCCTAGAGCAGTTTCCCTCAGAGTAAAAGCCTGTCTACAATCAATGGAGGCAGGATCAGGTCTTTGAAGACCCCACAGGGAGAACATTAGAGGAACTGAATCCTGCAGCCAGGTGTTTGCTTCCCCATTTTGTGCAGTTTGGTGTGATGAATGTGTCATCCGAGTTGTGGAGCTGGTGTCAGTATTGACCAGGTCATCCTCCACAGGTGTGATTGGTCAGTTTTCATACTGAGACTCCCTAGGATGTGTCAAGTTACTCCTGTATATCCTACAGAAATATTTGTCATTTACATCAACTGTTTTGGGGTAACTTCCGGTAAGGCCATAGCCCTGCTTCTTAATTAATGGAGGGAGACTGAATCTACTGGCCCTGAATTGCACTGTGGACACCCTACAGGTTCTTAAAGGCTAATTGACCAACAACTTCAGGTGTGTGGACTAAGGTGGTGGGAGCACCTTCCTCCCAACCACCCACCTAGACTCCAGTTTTAGGGGATGCTGCCTTAGCTGTGCCTGGTGTGTGTGGTGCTAATGCAGACTAAAGGGATCTTGCTGGTTGAGTGCTGAAATGAACCCGCAGCACTTCCCACTTGAGGAGGTGAAAGCAGGAGTAGAATAACAATTGTAAAGCCCCAGGCACCCAATTCACCCTCCTCAGCTTTGATGGGGCAATGCAATTGCTCAAAGGGTAAATTGGGTCCTGCCTCTTTATTTTAAGCTGAGAGCCAAAATGGTTGTGCTAGTTACTTAATAGTTTGTTTCTGTGTTCTGTTAATTATCAGCCTCTGAGAGCACCCAGAACCTCTCTGGGGCACAGAGCATTGCAAAATCATCCAAAGGTTAATTGAAGACAATGGCAAAACAAGAATCCCAGCTTTAACTTTCCTGGTCTGCCCTTTTTATGCTAACAGCATGGTGCCGGCAGATTTAATGACTCCTCATTACCCTGCTAGCTAATTAACCTTCTGCCCTGAAAACCAGAATGTCTTAAAAATAGCCTCTGGCCCAGGAGCCCCTTCTGCCAGCAGTCCCTAGGGTTAAGAGAGATCTCCAGTGCTGTCAGGCTCAAATCCCACATGTTTTCCAAATGATTCCCATTAAATCAGGTCAGTGGTTTGGTGTGGTATTGGGATGGCTTCATGGCAGCTGGTGATGTTGGTTGCAGGACAGTCTTTGCCCATCATCCCTGATGCTGAGATGGAAGCTGTGTGACTCCTACAGAGAGAACTGAGAACAGGCAGAAGTGTAACTTGTAGTGGCAAGGATGCTCATGGGAGCAGTAGAAGTTGATAGTGGGGTCAGAGAGATGGTCTAGAAGAGGCAGAGACCTAGAGAGCTGCACCCACAGCTATGGGGGGTAAGGAGTGGAGGTAGTGTCTGGTCTTCCTGGCAATGACCCTCTCTGCTGGCCATGGTTGCAGCTATCATTATAGATGCCAAGGATTTTCTTGTAAGGTAACAGGGAGCTGCTTGTTCTGATTAATGGAGCAAGAAACATTACCCCCTGCTTCTGCTGGGTCAGATTTTGTTTCACTTATGTCAAATATTGCTTGCAGGTGAAGTCAGAGACTCCCCCTTTATTTCACCTCCTTGATGCCTGCTGCTGGGCATTGGGGTTACAAATAACAGTTTGCCAGGTTCTCACCCAGCTCACACCTTTGGGAGTCAAACCTGTAGCTACAACTGGTTTGAGTGTAATTTAGCTATTTTCCATGCTCTATGAAATGAATCACTGACAATCAGCTCTTCAGACATGAGCATGATGGTAGATGTGCTCATAATAGCAAAAGTTATGTCACCTGTGAGAAAGCTGAGACACCAAACACAAGACCAATCCATGCCTTTTTGGCTTTTAGAGGAATTGCAGTGTGTTTTCTTGGTATCCCAGCCTGGGACAAGTCTATGTGCACTAAGTATGAGCAGAGCATATAACACTGTGACCATAGTCTTCAGCAGGACTGTTGAACTCATTGGTTTGCATTAGCTGTCCTAGAGGAGGAGCTGGGCAACCATGGAACATTTGAGGAGTAGAGAAAGAATGAGCAGGAGCATCTCAGTGCACCACAGCCATGTGATGGGAGAAAAATGCAGAAGCCAAAAGTGCAGTGGTCTGCAAGGCTTATCTCAGCTTTCCTGGCAGTACATTAGTCTCTTTTGATGTGTCATTGACCTGCAGAGAAGAAAGGACTTTGTGGAATTCATTCCCCAGGACACTTGCCCTGAGTTTAACTTCTTTGCAAGCTGCTGGTTTGCTCATATCCTGCCTGTCTGTATGGAGAGATATGAGGTCATTGCCACAGGCTGTCTCAGACCACAGTTAAGTCCCAGTATCCATATGGAATGTTCATCTGTGTGTTGGACACAGGGTAAATGAAAAGGGCAATGCAATGACTCCTTGTGCTTTTCTTCTCTCCTGCTTCCTGGAAGTTACTATTGTTGTTGCTGCTGAACAATGAGAAAATGATTCCCAGGGCCAAGTACTGGGGCCAGTTCTGTT